>VYZT01048213.1:0-95175 GCA_013400735.1 Pomatostomus ruficeps
CCCGAGCGGGGCGGGGCGGGCAGGGCCGCGCCTACCGTACTGTCTGGAGTAGCCGCCCGGCCCCGGGCTGGGTCACGGGCTGGGGATTCACCCACGCAGGCGGCACGGCACGGAGCGCGGCTACTCAGGGGTGCCTGTGGGTTCACGGGTGGGCAGCGCTGGGAGAGCGTCAGTGAGCACTGCGAGGTGAGCAGCAGAGAAAGGGGAAACTCGTCTCGGCAGCGCGTTTCCTCTGCCGGTGCTAACAGGGAAACGGAGCCTCTCTCCGCCTTGCAGCCCCAGTTTGTCACTCACGGGCAGTACGCGCTTCTCATTCCACCTGCACCGAAGGCAGGTAGACGGAGAAGTGCAATACTTGTAGAGCTGTGAAGGAACAAAGCTCTCAAGGCAGGTAAAGTGCAATACTTGTAGAGCTGTGAAGGAACAAGGCGCTCATTCACTCGCGGGTGGCTTTGAACTTGTCCCCGTGTGACCCATCCTGGCCAGTCCGCTGTGGAACATCAGCAGAGATCACAACGCTGAGTTTCACAAAAGTAAATCCCTCTTGGGCTCATATTCTATGACCTTTAATGTACAGGATGGCAGAAATACAAGAGTTCTCACTGCCCCGTGGAGCTGGAGTATCAGCTGAGCAAAGAGTGGAGTCACCGACATTGGAATGGGGAGAGAAGGGAAAGTGGAGCCTCGCAATCCCTCGCAGGGTTCAGTGCTGGAGGAGCCTCGCATGTCCCTCATGGAATCACTGGAGTGACAGTGGCATTCCCGTGGCACTGGAACTGCACAGCCTGTCCACTTTACACTGCTGACACCACAGGCCTTCGCCAGCAGTATCCCAAAATGTGCTTTACATCAGTCCAAATGCAATGAACACCTACTGTTTCAAGAGTTTCATCCAACTCGGATTGTGGCCAGACACGAAAATGTCAATCCCTTCATGCTAAGAGAAAATAGCAATGCTAAATGAGAAACTACAGAAAAACCACAATGCATAAACATATGCTTTTTTCTGAGAATTTATGCACTACAATAAAACCCTACCAAACTTTGTACTCAATGAAAAGGAGCACCAGCACAGCCTGCTGAAATCCTCGAGCTGTTCAAATGTGTGATTTTCCTATCACCAATACAATCATTTCCCTCTCTGGATGTGTAAATTAAGCCCTCTTAGTAATTTTGTTTTGGATTACCCTTTCCAAGGTTGCCAGATTTACTTGTTATTATTAGCCATGTAGAGCCAATTGTGCTTATAAAATTGCAAAGCTTCACGTTTCTGTTTCTCAGGCAAACAGCAAGTTTTCCTAATTACTTGCCCAAAATATTGCAGATAATGCATTTTAACTCTTCAGTGCTCCTTTAAATATACACCAGCCAAATTCCCTTCATCAGAAAGATGCAGTAAAAAAAGTATTCTTTGTACATTTCCAAATAAAACTTTTTCATTGCAGTTCTAAAAAAATTCAGTACATATTTTAGAGAAGAAAGCCATACACGTTCCTTAGAGATGCTACTTCATACTTGGATGGAAAAGCGGAATGGCTGATGCACCACTTTCTTCACTAAAATCAGCATATAAATTGTTCTTTTACAAGGAAAGTATTAGCACCAAAAAAAAAAAAAAGGCTGGGAGTTCTTGGGTTCTAAAAAATAACTCTGAGGCAGTCTTGGAAAGTTACACAAGAATAAATTCACAGATGAAATTTCTTTATCTTTCACAGACTTGTCCTGCAAATTCAAACTTATCCCGAGAAGATGGTGCCTGCTGGTTCCTGATCCAGCTTCCTGTCCAATACACTTATTACAGATTACTTTGGTAAGGTCCAAAAGTTAATTAGTGCTGAAGCTCCCTGGAAATGCATCAGAAGTTTCTGAGGACGTGACTGAGGCCTTGGTCCAAGTCAGATCAGCATCTGAAATGAGATATCATGAACTTCTTAATATATTTAAAGAAAGCTTTTTATATGCTATGCATCCTCAATTTCTGCACGTGAAAAACTGGGATACACTAAAGGACGTTTAGGCCGAACATCAAAACCATCCATCAATTTTGAATCAGTGGGGAGAACTAGGTCTTTTGAAGCAAATTATTTAATTTTTGTGCAGTACTTGAACTGCTGGTTCAGTTCAGCACAAGACTGATGAAGTTTTTTCATAAAGAGATGTCATATTCACTGGATTCCCAGCCTGCAGGATTGTTTATTTATTTTTTTTTAAAGAAAACTTTATTAGGAGAGGTTACATAATTATGCTTTTTCCCTTCAGGAAAAATATTTGAATGCATTTCAGAGGGGGTAGTAAGAGGAAGACAGTCAGTAGCATTTAAAAATGTAGAGAATTGTCTGGAACCAGAATACCTCTCATGGTCTGAAGGCAGAAAAATTAGATTAATTCTACATTAGGTGCTATATTATAAATTATAGTTTTTAAACCAACTTTTCTACTTTTGGAGCGTCTTATTCTTCTTAATGCTGTGTTTCTTTTGATCCATGAGGATCTGCCTGCTGTTCACCCTGTCAATGTTTGCGTTAATCCAGTAGCTTAGAAGAGCCTTACATAATTGGGAATTCCTACTCTGACAGGGCTCGTGGGGTCACTCTTCTGTTTACTCCTCTTCCACCTTATCTGCAGCAAAGGAAAAGGCAGATGAGTGTAAACACAGCAGAAATGGCACATTTGTTCACAGGAATTAGTACTGGGATACCCGCTGGTTTCACAGGAAAGAAACAAACCATCTCCCCAACGCACTCAAATTCCATTTCCACGCTTCTTAATGAAAAGCAGCTGCTGAAATAAAATACGCTCAGTCCGTGCAAGATATTTCACGCAATCGCAGGTAAGAATTCATTCATTTCTCAAGATGACGGAATGTGATTTTTACCCTATATAACCTAGTTTTGCAGAGTCACACCGCCCACGTCCGTACCGGCGGTTAATCATTCCCTTTCTAACAACTCTTGCAAACATCAGGAAACTTCACCAGGTTTACGGGCAGAGAGAATTTACAGCAGATCTTTAAAATGCTGCCCATTTGAGGGAAGGGAGCAGACCTCCAAGCCCCGAGCCCGGGCACGGGGGAGGCTCTGAGGGGCGGCCATGAGGGCGGGGCACGGGAGGGGCGGGCGCGTCCCCGCTGCGCGTGCGCGGCACCGCCCCCGGCGCGGGCGGGCGCGGGANTGCGGGCGGGCACGGCCGGGGCTCTTCCCGGCGTTATCCCGGGATTCTCCCGCTGGCAGCCGCCTCCCCCGAGGGCTCTGTCCCCTTGGAAAGCCCGCAGGTGGGTGGTTAAGGGAGCGTGCGGCCCGAGGTCCGCGCGTGGCCCGCTGTGACGGCGGCGGAGGGAGGCTGTGTCCCGTTCTGGGCTCCTCAGTGCGGGAGAGGCAAGGAGAGGGTCCGGCGGAGGGAACAGAGGGGATGAGGGGGCTGGAGCAGCTGTCTGATGAGGAGAGTGCGGCAGCTGGGCCTGGTTAGGCTGGAGGAGAGAAAACTGAGTGGGGTTCTCATTAATGTACGTAAATATCGCCAAGGGGTGTCAGAGGACGGGGCCAGACTGTTCACTGGTGCCCAGCGGCAGAACGGGGAGCAGGGGCCATGAAATGAAACACAGAAAGTTTCTCCTCCACATGAGGAAGAACTTTCTCCACGGAGAGTGGCGGAGCACTGAGCGGGCTGCCCGGCGAGCCTGGAGTCTCCCTTTGTGGGGACATCCCGAGCCCGGGGGGTTCCTGTGTCACCTGCCCTAGGTGACCCTGCCCCGGAGGGCTCCCCAGGCCGCTCCCAGCCCCGGCGGTTCTGTGTCTGAACGCTGAGCCCCTCCTGCAGCCCCCCTGTCCCTGCCAGCCCCTCCTGGTCCTGCTCCCTCTGCCCTTCCCTAGCGCACAGCCCCGATTATTTGGGATACCGGGGCTCTGAGTGTTGTGTCCCAGTGGTTCGTCGGCTGTGAGATACCAGGGATTTGTGTGGGATCCCTCCCAGGGGGATTTGGGGTGGGTAATTTGGGCCAGGGATGCTCCAAGTGCAGTGGGAGAGCTGGGCCTGGCTCTGGGGCTGCTGCTCATAAATGAGCCTGGGGAAAATAAAAATGTACACTGGCAAGTCATCCCTGAAGGGTCCAAACGGGCTGTTGGGATTTTGTTACCTCCCAGCCCAGCTTCTGGTGTTGAGAGAACAAGGAAGTCCACAGGAAAGTACATCAGGTGTTCTACAAGCCAGGTGTTTCCTATCTAGTGACAATTCCATAAAACACATAGCAGCTTCTCGGCCTGGAGAGGGTGGGAATGTTGCCCCTGCAATCACATGATATGGTGAAATGAGGAGTTTTGATTTTTTTTCGTACCTGCTAAACAAGGCTGATTATCCATATGAGAAAAAAGGCCTATCTGTTAATTTAGCCTCATTAATGGTTAATGATTTCTGACTGTTCATGAAATTGTCAGAATGGGGATGTGTTTAGTAAAGACTAACTAAAAGTTAGTGAAAAGTAGCTTTTTTCCAGAGAAAAGTTCTATTCTCCATTTTTTTGGTTAATATATTTTTGTTTTCAAAAATTAGTTTTCAAATCTGTGTGACCCTTTATAAACAACCCCCCAGAACAAAAAAAATCCCACCCATAACTGGATTCTAAATTAACCTTCAGATGAGAAGCTTTTTGAGAATCAGACAAATTGGGTATTAGTATTGTGTAAATTCCTTCTCTCATGCTGAATATGTACACGTGCCAGTGTAAATACATACCTGTGATTCTGAGGGATGGTATCTAAACTGTCCTTACATCTGGCTAATCTGTGTGTGAATTATAAAACACAACTCTAGTTTTTGCAAGCCTTACTTGTTTCTAGGATTTTTTTTAATAGTGGTTTGTGTTCAGTTCATTAAAGAACAGCGAAGGTCTAAGGTCGGCTGTGTGTGAAATTATAAATAACAGGTGCAAAAAGCTGGAAGGTTCTAGGACTGAGTTTTAGTGTGATTTTATGTGGGATGTAACAGGTGCTTTCCTGTACTCCCGCTCTGCATTCAGTTGTTTCACTGAGGTGCAGAGAAGTGGTGCCTTCACGTTCTTGACAACACTTTGATGATGTTGCTGTTGTTGTGAGTTTTCTTCTTGAGCATGTGGAAGATAATTTTGTGAGAATCTGAAATGTTCTTACAGAATTTTGAAGAGACACTGCTCACTCCATAAAGTGGAAGCTACAATAATATTTTCTTTCTTTTCCTGTTTCTCTAGGGCCACACAAGCAGTGTTTGCTTTGCCTGCTGGATTCATCATGATAACTCCAGCTTTTGAACTGACCCAGGATCCGGATTTTCTTACAGTAAAAATCAGAGTGCCTTACGCCAGAGCTTCAGAGTTTGACATTTATTTTGAAGGGGAAGATTTCAAATTTTATGCTAAACCATACTTTCTCAGGCAAGTGATGGGAAAAAAAATTAAAAATTGATCTTCATAGTAGACAGTGAACTTAATTTTGGTCCCTTCAGAATGTGCCTGATCTGCAGCTTTTACTCTGTTGACTGCAGACAGCCCAGTTTCATGCAAAGATTTATTTTTTTTTAATCTGCTCTCTTTATTCCTAGACATTAAATCATGTTAAAGGGAGTTGAAATAAATACTTCTCTAAATTTCCTTTACAATGGCTTTTTAATGGTAAGTGGCCAGACAACTCTCTGGGTGTGAATTTTGCAGCGTGTGCCTTTTCCTGGGAGGAATCCAGGGGGATGGAACTGCGTGGATTCCATTCCTGTGAAAAGGACTCGCGTAGCTAAGTCCTTTGTGCAGCTTTTGGAATGTGCCTTACATTTTTGTAGGCTGAGACATTAAGTTGCAGAATTAGTCAGGCTCTCAATGAGGCATCTCGTTTCTGGCCTGCAGATTGACACTTCCTGGAAGAATTGTAGAGGATGGCAGAGAAAAAGCATCTTACAACACAGACGAAGGTATTGGTTAATCTTACTGGTATCTGTGTCATTAAAAATGTTGCTCTCTCCAGTAATTTATACTTTAAAACAAAAAAAAAAGCAACAAATGTGTTGCTTGCAGAAGCTTTATTACATTACTTAAGACAATAATCAGGGTGGTGAATGTAGCTTCTGTGGATTGTTTGGTGGAAGGATTAAAAATTAAATAAAGCTTGTGTTCTTCTGTTGGTTTGTGTTTATACAACATAAATCAGGAGACTCTATGTAGTTAAATATTCCCTTTCATGTTTTATCATTAAAATCTTGGATTGCTGTGAAATAAGGTGAAAAATATGCACAGGGATCAATGCAGAATAAAACACTACCTGCACGTGTCCTACTTCCTCTGAGCCTTTCTCATTGGAGCAAAAACTCCCATGTTTGTCTGTCTCAGAAATTTCAATGCAATAATTACACCCTGACTTTCTTTTAAGGTACTTTTACAATCCGGTTGCCCAAGGAGGTTCCTGGCCAATATTTTGAGGGGCTGGACATGCTGACGTCTCTTTTAGCACCAAAGAAATCAAGATCAGCAAAACCTTTGGTAGAAGAGATAGGTATGACAAAATCAATCCTGTTTATCCAAATGGTACATGTGTGCAATGAAACAGAGATCTGTAGAGTGATATATGTAAAAAAGTACAATATTTCTATTATTGGCCAGACCATGGTATGAGAAGGGTGTGAATAAATCAAAGTATGGATAAGAGTGGAAATAAATATGTTGTAGA
Source organism: Pomatostomus ruficeps (assembly GCA_013400735.1). Taxonomy (NCBI): domain Eukaryota; kingdom Metazoa; phylum Chordata; class Aves; order Passeriformes; family Timaliidae; genus Pomatostomus; species Pomatostomus ruficeps. Next base: position 6,681 of record VYZT01048213.1, read on the forward strand.
TGATACACATGTCAACTTTATAGGTTTAGTTACGTTTAAATTTTTCCAAAATGTGCTTAAAATGAGCTTTAAAAATATGTTAATGCTCTGTAGGTCTTTGTACCCCTCTAGTGGCTGTAAAACACACACACAGTTGAGTCTTCTGCTTTCTACAAACTACAGCTGGGCTTTTAGCTTGAATGAGAAGCTAATTAAAACCACAGGTTCTAGAGCATGTCTTGTTTGACATCAGTATTTAACACACAAAAATGTTGGGCTATTTCTGTTTAATTTTTTAATACCTGCCTTAAATCATTGATAACATCACTTTGGTTCTGTCAGGGCTCTCCCAGCATCAAATGCTGATCTGGTTGAAATCAGTGGAGCAGGTATTTCAGTCTGAGGCAGTGCACTTAAAATTTAGTGTTCCTGATGTTTGTTTCTGAAAACTGGGGAGTTTGAAGCAGGACCTGTGGGTTACAGATTTGTATGACCCAGTGTTGAGTAAAATTTCATAAAATATCCAGTTGAATGAAGAAATAAAACAATAGCTTGTTTGCTTTGCTCAATACAGAAAAAGTACTACAATAAACCTTTCAAAGAAATAATTTGTGTTTTTCTGTGTAGTAATTTCCTTTCTCTGACTGTGCTATAGATGCAGCTGCCTCTGCTGAGCTGTGTGAGGAGAATGAAGAAGAATTTGACTGGGAGGTGGAACAGATCCCCTATGAAGAAAGCATTCCCCCACTGCAGCACCCCTATGGATTTGGGAATTTGCGCTCAGGGGTGTTCCAGAGGCTGCAGGTAGATGCATTTTGTCTTTTCCTGCCTTAGAAGTTCTGGGTAACTTGGTGTGTAATGATGTTTAAAAGGGCACTGCAATTGCCTATTAATTAATGTACAGCCACTTCAGAGAGTGAGAGTATTCTCAAAAGTCACAAGAGTGGTGTCTGTGATTGTTATCCTGTCTTTGTTGTGGTTGTGTGCTTCTGTTAAACATTGCACATTTATCATAATTCAAAATAACCTCCCTGCCTCATCATAAAGTGGCCTGAATACACTTGATAATATCACAGATTCTAAGGAGCTTCAAATAATTACATTTCCTTGGAATTTTGAGGTTTTATTTGCACAGTGGAGCCTGAATTTGGAAGACTTGGAAGGGAGGCTGAGGTTTTTCTGGGGATTTCAGTGCAATGCTGACAAGCATCCTTCCTAAATTCTTACTGAATAAATCTTGCATGTCATACCAGTGGCTTGGTCCTGTAATTTTGTTCCATTTGCAGGATGAGCTCAGTGAAGTTATTGACATTAAGGATCCAGACCAAACTCCTGCAGAGGAGCGCAGGAGGAAACGTTTGGCAGCTGAGGCTGCCAAGTTTGAGCCTGACCATTACCTGTGAGTACTGATTGGCTTCCCCTGCCCAAGTTAAAGTACCTCTGAAGGACATTCCCTTTTCCTTTGCAGAGGTGATGCATTTGAGATCACTTTGGGAAAGAACAGCTGTACTTTTGGTCTGTTTTTGTCTCATCAGAGCAGGCTTCAGTGGTGTGACACTGTCACAAAACATTGCTCATCTGTTTTGGGGTTACTCAATTTGTTAATTACTGCCAAAGTCTGTGTTCAAGGGGGGCTCCTGTGAACTTTTACAGAACATTGCTTCCTACCTCATCTCTCCAACAACTGAGCAGCCATTCCCTGCCAGAATTTTGGGTTGACAAAGTCAGAACTTTGTTTTCCTCTTGTGAAACAAGGATTAATGAGCCATCCTGGTCTAGGAGGAAGGAATTTGAGTTTTGAAGTTACGAAGATTTTTGTCTTGGCCCTTTTGTTTCTTGCCTTCATCACATGAAACCTGTATTACAGCAGAATGAGGAAAATGTCCAAACCAAGATTTGTGTTTCTTTTGTGCTTCATTCCATATAGTGAGGTGAAGATGATTTTTTGTGCCTTTCAGGTTGGAGTATTTCAGGTCAAGTTAGGTTCAGATAAGTAAAATAAATGAAAGCTGTGAGGTTTATTAATGTAGATTGATTCCTGCAAGCTGGGTTTGGTGGGAGAAGAGGGTAGTCCCCACGAGGGAGAATTAGTACTGTGGTGTGTTGTTGGGGACAGGAAAGCATAGCCTGTTTTGAGTTGTTTCAGAAGGTGGCTTTGAAACCTGGAATTTTTCCTCAGCTGGATGTTTCAGAGGCAGCCTCATGTCTTCCTGTAACACGCAGAAAACAGAGGAGCTTTCTCGAACTGCATTTCACTAGAATGAAGTAGTTCCTAACCTCTAATGGGATGCAAATTGCAGTAATTTCAAGTTTCCATTTTAGACTCTGTGTTCTGGCCTGGTAGAGCTGCACCGTTCAGTTTAATGGCTGTGCCTTGGTTGTTTCAGAACAGATGATACCAGCCTTTCTTCAACAAGAATTGTTTTCCTGAGGAGAGCAGAAGCTCTGGTAGAAATGGGGGCAAACAAGTTTTCTGGGGGCTTTGAGGGAAACGTGCACAGGCTGATATCTCCAGGTTGCTTTGACATTGAAGGGAGGCAACAAAAGGAATCTGTCAGTGTGAGAGTGAAGCAAATTGCATTCTTGTGTTCAGGTTTTGTGTGGTGATTAAGAAGGTATTAAGAAATTTCCTGTGAGGTTTTTTTTTTTCAATTCTCAGTATTTATACCATTGCTTGCCTTGAAGAAAAGGCTCAAATGGTAAGAGGAGGCTTAGAGCTTGAATCCTTTAGGATAAGTCCTCCCAGAATTACTAGATTGAAATTTTTACCACAGTGGCTTTGTGCTGAGATGGAGGTGATGTCTCTTCCAGAATTCCTGTCCAACTTTTCTTTCTCCACCTTAAACTCCGTCCCCATCCCTGCTTCACCTTTACCCTTCAGCTGCACACCTTCCTCCCCACAAATTCCCTGGTTCTTAAATGGCAGAGCTACCCAGTAAAATCAGGTGATCTGAGAAGCCTTTGGAGTGTTTTCTTTTAGCAACATTCAGAACAAATCAGGTTGGTTCACCTTTCTGTCATGCTGCAGGCTCATCAATTCCCTGGGCTTCTGGGTGGCTCAGGAAAGGTGGAGGAAGTAAGGAAGGAACACTGAAAGATAAGAAAACATTGAGAGTTTTTTAGTAATCGTTATATTCTGCTTTAAAGTGAAAGAACATATTTCTAATGTGGAAAATAACCCAGAGCTGAGAGAGATGTATTCTATGGATGTGTTAATATGTACCCACAGATAATATGAATTGAAATAAATAGCATATGAAAGTTCTCTTTATTTTCCCTAGAGCTGATTTTTTTGAAGATGAAGCCATTAAGCATCTTTTAAAGTACAAACCCTGGTGGATTGATGCTCATAAAAAGATGACAGCCTTGCAGGGAGAAAGTCATCAGGAACACGAGAGTCCTACATTTGGTGAGAATACACATATATAAATATATATACACACATCTGTTGCTTGAATGATAATTGCTGTGGTGCCATGTTATAGATTATTGTTCTTAAAGGAAATTTATCACTCTACTACATTTATTATTTATTGCTTCATTACATTATTTTTGTGGGTCTCAGAGACTTTTTTCAAAGGAAACTCTTTGTGTCCATTTAGAAACCCAAAGGGGAGTTTCCAGGGTGAGCAGGTGACCCTGTTCACAGATAACTGAGGCTGCCTCCCTGCACACTGTGATTGCAGAGAGCACTGCAGGTTACTGCTGTGCATTTTCTGCCATTGTCCTTTGTTCATTTCCTATGTAGTATGAAAATCCGGTATTACCAAAGCAGATGATGATAATCCCTTCCCCAGAGGTTCTCAGTGCGCTGATAACACCTGCACTTCCACATTTTCTCCTGGAGAACAATAGAATTTGGGTAGATGTTGTGTATTTTACTGTGAATGTAATCTGATCTCCATTCCTGGTCTCTTTTCAGCCTCTGAGGCCAGAAATTGTTAATTATGTCCATCATAAACACTTGATTTAAAAAGCACTGGACAAAGGCACAAGAGGCTTGAAAACACAATAATGAGGGGTTCCTTTGTTTGTTTCTATCCATTCCCTCCTCAGTAAATGAAACACCACTCCTGTTTGCTCGGGTTAAGGAATATAATTAAAATTAAGAGCTGCTGGATGATTTTATTCATAAAGAATGTTTTTCCTGCAAATTGGGGTAACTGAGGAAAACCCTGTGTGTTGTTGGGTTTTAGGGGAAGCAGCAAACTCCTCAAAAGCCTGACAAGCCTGCTAATGGAAATTACACAGAAAATGGATTTTTTAAGGGATCATCTTCTCTCTAAACCATTTGTTATAAAAGAAAATAAAAAATGCTTAATAAGAATGACCAAAAGAATCTCACCTTTATGGGGCTGAGTGGAGAGGCTCGTGCAGTTTTGTGGGTCTTGAGGAAATTCAAGTGACATGAGAGGCAGTGTGGAGTTTGGGTGATGTCAGTGACAGCAACCCACCCTTTTCCTTGGCAAGACCTCAGTTCTGGGAACATTTGCGCTGTTTGAACAAGTGACTGAAATCAGTGGAGCTTCCTGGACCTGAGTGAGCTGTGGTGAAGGAAACCACCATGAGAGGGAGTGCAGGTTCTACTGGAAGGTCTCCTGTGAGGGGAAATCCAGCAGGGCAGGAGGTGGCTCCGGGCTGTTCCCCCTGGATTCTGACCCTCAGTGGGATGTATTCCCTGTGGTTTTATATTGTTTTATCCAGCCAGAGGAGTGGTGCAGTAAATCAGGAATTCCTGTCTGTCCTGTGTGAAGGAAGGATTTGTTCTTGATTAAAAACGTGCTGCTCCTCAAGTTAAACGGGTAAAAGTGAGTTTAGGGTGGGAAAGAGACATAAAAATAGCAGATTCTTTAAAAGTTTTTCTTATTCAGAAACACTGAATGGAGAGAATTATTTTTTTCTTCCTTTTCCTTACTTACATTGATGTCTTTTCAGTTGTTCTCTTCATTGGTTTCTTGGAGCCAAAAACTTGATTACTTTTGTCTTTATAATGTCTTTGGCTGCAAGGAGTAATTAGAAGTACATATGGCCTTCTTTATTTTTTGCATGACATTGCAATTAACTGAAGATTTTCTTTGGTTGATTACTGCTCTTATATTTATCCCTGGCTATTTTCTCTTTGTTTTTACATCATCAGGTTCTTCTAATGTCTCATCACCAATTTTTTTCTCTTTTTGGTTCATCTCTTCTCATTAACATTTAAAGTTTTCATCTCTTCTGTCCTTACTTTGAATCTATTTTTATTTGACCTTTTTGCTTTTTCTCCAGCTTGCGTGCATGGTTTGTGTATTTTGCTGGTTTTTAATTTCTTCTGTTTTTTTATCCCCAGTGTCTCTTCTTTCTTTGGTCATTTTTGTACGTTTTACTGTGTATTCTCTTCCAGCCCTTTTTGTTCACACTTAAAATGTCTAATTTAAGGCAAGTACTACTCCATAAAGCCTTACTAATTACACAGCCTTTCCCAGGAGGAGGATCAGATTTTTGGAAAGCTTGCTTTCTGCTGCTGCTGAAGTTTACATTAATGTCTTGCTTCTACAGATTCCAGATGAAAGGGTTTGTATTTTCTAACAGTCACATTCAGCTTGGTTAAAAGTTCATTTTTATTCTCCTTCCAATTGCACAACTGTAAAAAAACTCCTCTTTAGGCAGCACAATAATCTTCAAAGGCTCAGGCTGACATATGTATTTAATCTAACATTTATATGCTCCAAGGATACCTTATTTTGTTCGGGGTAACCTCTCATGCTTACAATGACTGTTCTCTTTCTGATTTCTTTATAGAAGGAGAAGCAATTTCCTTTTAAAGTTCCACCTTTCACTAAGGCTTGGCTCACATATATGCCATTACTGGTGGATTCATAAGTTTAAGATGGATTACTTCACTTTTTTTTTATCAAATTTCTGCAATTGTGCTGTCTACCTGCTTTGCTCAGTTTTCAGGGCTTTGCATCATGTGTTTCTCCCTGGCACTGCTCTGCTGCAGAGCAGGTGTTTGTTATGCGAGGAAATAACTACATTTTATTAATGCAAAAAACTCTTAATGACCAGTCTCCCCCGTAAAATAGCCCAGGTTTTAAAAGGCAGGAACAGGAGGAAGAAAGAATCATGTATGGCATCGATATGTTTGCAGGAGCTGTGGATTTCTTAAAGAATAGAAGGAAAAATGAACATAAAGGAAACGGAGATCCAGGAAAGGCTGTCCAAGTCCAGTGGTTCTGTGGAGAATGCCCGGGGGAAGGCGGTCAGAAGTGGTGGGGAGGAAATGTGCTGGAAGTGGAGGTGGAGGCTTGACAGGGAGGAAAAGATCAGTGGAGGAAATAAAATGTGAGTGGAAGAATTGCAAAGACAGGGGAGGGATGAACAAACCAGCCTTGAGTGACCACAGTTAGTGTGAATATGGGTGTGCAGAGGGGGATAATCTGTGTTTTTAGGGCTTTTGGCTCACTCCCTGAAAAACTGAGGCTCCTCTGATCAGTCTACCAGAGGGAGCTTTAGGGAGTCTCAGAGGTGGCCACAAATCTGCAATTTTCCAAAAGTGCCCCCATGTACAAGGGACAGAGCTTTTACTGAATCTCCAGTGCCACCTTCTGAGGGGCAGAGTCTGTGCAGGAAAGAGGAAGTGGGAAGTTCCAATAACCTCACGTTCCTCAGCAGGTTGCAACAAATTCAAGCAATTTAACAGAGAATTTAACGGAAAGGCTTTATTTCAGTTCCTTGGTGAAGTTTGCATTATTGTTGAGTATTTTCAAGGCAGTGTCCAGCCCTGGGGAAAGTGCTGGCCCTGCACAAAGGCTTTGGGGGACTCCAGTCAGGGTAGTGCTGCTTTTCATCTTTTAATGGTTTAGGAAGAGGTGAAAAGAAACTTGTTTGCTACTGATTAATAGCAATAACTAACTTTATTCTGACTAATCTGCTCTCTGCTGACTAATCTCCTCCTTTAGCTGCTGTTGCTGATTCTGTAACCTATCCTGCAGGTAGTGTGCTTCTACCTGCAGGATAGAAGCACACTTTGCAAAACCTTAAAATTGTAACATAATACTGTAGTTTAGAGGAAATTAAAAGGAGGAGGGGTCAGTTCTGCTCAGTTCTTTCCCTTGGGGAGAGCTGTGGGATTCAAGACTTGACAGGACCATAAGCTGGGGCTCTGCTCTCACCAGCAGATTATCAGAGGCACTTCCTGACCTGTGCTTTCCTGCCTGACCACTGAGTCAGCCCGGTGTGGATCCAGCACATTTTATCTGAGTGCCCCAACACATTTAGACCTGCAAGTGTCATAGCAGTCTGGAGATAGAGATCTCCCAGTGATTTAAGTGGTGTTATCACAGTGTAAAATACCAGTAGGGCTGTAACTAAACCCCCTCTGCCTGTCAGACCTCATCCTCCCCTCCAGAGATTAAACTCTGCTTCGCTGACACTCTGCTACTGAAGGACAATTTGAAGTGTCTTTTCTTTTTAACATGAGGAATGGCCAGCTTGAAACGAGTAAAAGAGGTGATTAAAATGTAAAGGTGATGTCTGCAGTCTCATCTGTCAGGAACTTTGAGATGAATTTGTCTGATTCCTTTAGATGTGGGTATTTTAACACACGCTCATACTCTGGCATGGTTTTGCCACTGGCAAACACACAAAACATTTTTAAATCAAAGTTACAAAAATCTTGCCAATTTAGCTTACTTGATAAGTAGCAGCAAGTGCTGCTTTGCATTAGATTAATGCTGATTGTGGTACAGATTGTCAGCTGAAATTTGGCAGTGTGAGTGTACAAAAGTGTACAGGCTTAGTACAGCAGAAAATGTAATTACAATTTTAATTGTTCTGATAATTTTACACCGTGTACTTGGAAGTTTTGAACTGGGAAAACAAAGTAGGTGGGGTTTGGACATGTTAATAACAAGTTTCAGGCCTGGATAATTAATTGTTCAAAATCTTCAAGCAATAGATAGATTTTTTATTTTTTTTTTTCTAATATTGAAGTATTTTCTCCAGAGAAAGATATTTTATTTAGAACACCTGGCATTTTGCAGCAACTTAATGAACATCTTGTAATATTTACCTTTGGGAATTGTTTAGTCTACGTTTTGTTTGCTGCTGTTTGGTAGACTTGGAATTTCTGTGTTTATGGTCCAGTTGTAGATGCTGTGATGCTTCAGAGTTTGAATTTTAGAGGAAGAAAACTTGACCGCTCTGTGTCATAAATTTCACTTGGAGTTTCTTTGCTGTTCAAAAGTGAAGTGTGGTTTGCATTTACATTGGAGAATCAACAAGAAATTTACAGATAGAACACTGATGCATGATCTGTATTTATGTTTCAAGGGGTGATACTGAGCTGCTTTGCATGAACAGAAAAACGGAATTAGAACTACCACAGTCTTTCTAAATTGTCACTTGCCTCTGGATTTTTATCCCATACAGGGTGATCTTAAGAATCCTCATTTTACCCAGATCCTGAGGGTGCATTTATCTTTCTGTAAGATATCCAGGCATCCACAGGAATCCTTGGCACCTGGAGAGGTTCAAAACCATCAGTGTGTGTGTTCAGTGCTTGACATTGAAAGGAATATACCAGAGTTTAGTAAAAGTTATAAAGGAATGTAAGAGTGATTTAGGCTTTTTCCTGAGTGATGGGTGACTTGTGAGTAGTTACACGCTCCCTTTTAAAGACACTGCTGAAGTAGTATTGCCACCTATTAAAGTGGATGTGCCAGCTTTAAATTCATAATCAATTATCCTTTTACTTTTTATAGTTGTCTTCTCTGAGGAGGAGAGAGAGCAGCTGAGAAAGTTCACAAATAAATCTTATCTTCTGGATAAAAGAAGCCGTCACCACGTGTATCTTGGATTAATTGATATTCTTCTGGCATATTGCTACGAGATCCGTGTCAATGAGGGGGACAAGAATGTAAGTTAAAATAAATAAAAAATACAATATGTGTTAGGAACCTAGTGCTGGACCCTGTACTGTAATTTAGGAAACTTACCTTTTAAAGTGCGCTTAATTCCAAGGATTAAAGATACATGATGAAGTTAAAATGAAAAACTTTATATCTGGTGGATTGGGATTAGTAGGATTTTAAATACTTGTGTTCTTCTGCAGCAGCCTTGCAATAGGAGAGACGTGGAGTTGCAGGAGATTCCAGATAATTCTGTGTATTTCTGATTCAGGTTGTGATGTATCTTGATTTATGTAAATGTGAATTTAACAAAATAATTGTTCTTTTTTTGTTCTGTGGGGAGATACCTTGCCCTCTTGGAAATGGAATTGCTTCCCAGATACAACTTTGTGCCTTTCATCTCCTGTGCTGATGTGAACCAAGGAGATGTTTTTTCAATGCTTTTAATCAAAATAATGGAAAATTCAATCAAAATCGTTCTGTCTTAATCAGGCTGGCACGCAGGGCATGGATTGTGGAATGACCAGCGAGATGTCCAGGCCTGCTGATCCATCAGGGTCACCTGGGATTGTTGTTGTGCTGCATGTTAGTGCTGCACAGAGCTGCAGATCTGCCAGGGACAGCTCTACAGTCCTGCATTGGTTCTGCAGTGGCTGAATGGTGTGTGTGCAAAACACACTGGGGTTTATTCCCCTTTCCCCCCTTTTTTTATTCCTGTTTAATAGGAAAACCAAGACATTCAGGCCACAGAAATCCTTACTAGAGCCAGGATTATAGATCAAGGCTGTTCTGGCTTTTTGCCCCAGTCATCCCACTAGACCACACTTCCACTGAAATACTATGAATCTGTCACATATTAAGAATAATGATATTTTGCATGTACTGCTGGCTTCAGGACCCTCTCTGAAAGCCAAAGTCTTGAGCTGTTTTCACAAAACAAGGCATCGGAGCTTGGCTTTTGTCGATTCAAGTTTCTGTTGCTTTGTGCAAAGGGACAGAATTCCACTCAAACACCACTTCTCTGTGTGTTGCTGTTGTATTTTAAAGATTTTCTGCATGGGCTGCATCTTCCCACTATGGAAACCAACTCAGTTATTCAACATCTGCATTGCAATATCATTTTTAATGCTGTCCTGTGGCCATTTCAATGCACATAATGTAATTACTGCTTATTACTCACAGAAGTTTTTAAATTGCTGCCAGAACGTTATCTTAAAGAGTTTGCCAGCTGTGTTGGATTGGATAATACGTGTTCCACTGTCCTCTCTTAAAACCAGGTTGAATCATCCTGGAACATCAGGAAGCTAAGTGCAACATTGTGCTGGCTGGAGGTAAGGTAAAAGTGAAGTTTTGTGTTATGTTTTTGCTGTGTTACTTGGGGGTTTTTGGCATTTTTTTTTCTGTGCCAAGTTCACTCTTTCAGCGTTGAAGATGAATTAAGTTTATATCCTGGTTTTGATGGTACCAGAAATTGATTTCTGGGCTCCAGAAGTTAGTGGGTATGTGTTGCTTTACCTGCCCCCCTTCTTTTCAGCCTGATTCTTGGAATAATAAAGGTTGGAAAATACTTTTAAGATCATCAGGTCCAACCATAACCAGCACCACGATCACCATTAAACCCCATCCAAGTGCCTCATCCCTGGTTTAGTTGCTGCTCACCTTTTGGAACCAACAGAGATGAGAGGAAACCCCGAATTCCATTCTCTCCACGTTCAGATTGTTCACCGACAGCACCCAGGCCTATGTGAAGAAATTGTTACAGAGCTGGAGGTGGAAAAGACTTGACCTGGCTTGAAATCCTTTAATTCTTAAAAAGCAGGAAGGTGGAAAGGACTGGCCCAGCCTCAGTTCTGAAATGAATGAGCCAGGTCAGGATCAAACTGAGACTGGACAGGATTTTTGGGTCCAGTCCTTCCAACTTTTCTAGCAGTGCTGAGTGTTGTATTCAGTTATAACTTGCCCTGTGACAACAGCTTTTCTTAAATGTTGAGTTCTGCAGTACAGGTTACAAAGGAGTGAAGTTAAAAGGCCCTGACTGCCTTAATTCACGATTTTTTTTTCAGATCCGTGTTCTAACACAGTGAAGGAGTTTTGTGCCTGTGCTCACCCTGTGACAGAGCAGTTCTTGGTGCAGCCTGTGCCAACAGTGTATTTCCCACTTGGAAAACTCCCAATCCTGGCACCAGGCTGTTAGTAACCATCTCTGTTAGACAAACCATTAGGGCTGGGAGTTTTTATCATTCTGGGCAAAAAGATTGCCTCAGCTCAGGTTTGTTTGAGCTGACTGCCATTTTGCTGGCCATGGCATGTACACACCTCAGCCTCTAAATATTAAATCACAAACCATAAATGATTCAAGTGCTTGCTGGGGATCCATTAAAATGAACAATGGGTGGAGGTAGTCACAGAATGCAAAGAAGAGCTGGCTGTCAGCAAAGTGCTTTTATTAATTTTAATAGATGGAGAGTTCAAGATGAAATAGGGGATTTTTTTTTAAATTAATTAATAAATGGAGTATTTTGTCTTGAAAATTGAAAGCTGGAAAGGAAATCACTCCTAAGAAAGTCTTTAATAACTCCTTAATGCCTCTGGCCTGAGTAAATTAGAGGTGTTCCTCGCTCCTGAAGGAGGACAATGAACTGTTCTCCCCAGGCAGGTATATTTATCCCTGCCTTGAATATCTAGAATTTCTGTGAAAAGCAGAGTCGTGTATCATTTTTAAAGATCCTATATGTACACATGTATTTGGTTAATATCATATGGATTTAATGTTTCTGTATTCTTAAAAGGCTTTTTATAGCTTCTCCTTAATATATATAATAATGTGGGACAGATGTAATTTATTGCTTTAATCTAAATGATGGCAAAGTCTTGAGTTAGATGTTTTATTCCCATGTTCTCTACGTTCTTTTTTTTTTAATCCCAAACCACTAAAATGTGTAGGATTTCTGTTACCTTGCCATGCAAACTGAATGTGCAGTGTCCTGTTTCTATTTAACATGCAGATTTCCATATCTATTCAAACACAGATTTTTAGAGGCATAATAAATTAAAATGTGTGTTTTTTGGGGCTTTTTCCCTTATCCTGCTATGGCTTTTTTCCTTCAAGGAAAACAGCCAAGCACACGGACTAATTCAGATTTTTTCCCTGACGCACACAGAGTTTCTCCAGCATCCATGATGTCCTGGTGTCTTTTGGGAGGAGAGTGCTGTGCTATCCCCTGTACAGGCACTTTGGGCTGGTGACAGAAGCCTTCAGGGACACGGTGCTGATCCTGCAGCTGGGTGAGTGCTCAGGGTCTGGGAGTTGTCCACAGCCACGTTTGTGCCTTGGCTTGGTAAAGTTACCTGCACCTTTTCTGTTTAGCTTGAGTTATTTCTTCAAAAAAAGCATTAGATTTGTTTTTTGGACAGAAGGATCCCTGAGAAGCAGAGCTTCAGTGCTTTATTTTAAATGCTTGTGAGTTGCAGGATTAAAAACCCACACAAATGGCAATATTAATCTTTACTACTGCCAAAAGCTGTTGCTGATTGAAAATACCACTGACATTATAACAGTCGGGGAGTGAAGTTTTAAGGGGAAGATGGATCCTGTCCCTCCTCACTTATCTGCACTGCCTTATGTTGCTGTTCATAAGTGTGAAAAGAGAAAATTCTGATAACAAAACTGCAGTGATACAGTGCTGACAGCCTTTGGGGGGGTTCTGAGGAGGAGAGTACATGAGAGGTAAGAAATTTGCTTTTCTTTTAATGCCATGGTGGAAAATGGTGTGGCACTGAGCATTCAGTGATGCGGTGAATAACTGGGTAATGTCACCAGGATGTTTCCATTTAAAAGTTTGTAGAGTTCTTTTCTTATATCTCAGAATACTGTTCCATTAAAATGAGAGAATAACAGCAAAGCTCAGTTTATCTTTAGATGAGTGCTCCTCCTTGAAAGTGGAAAAACACACAGAAGTCTGTGGGGAAAAAGAACGTAAAATGGAAATATATGGCTTAAACTTTCCTTCCAGATTCACAGGATGAAAGCTGGTAGGATTTCATGACGATGTAAAATCAGATTATCATATCAAATGGCAGATACAGAGCTGGGGTCAGATTATATCCTTTCTTTGAAATAGCCTGTGGAAAGAGGGCTGGATTTCTGAGTCTGTAAAATTCAGGCTTCAGGCTGGCAGCTCTCACAGCAAGGAGCTCCAGAAGGATCCAGTGATCTGCAGACCTTGCTCTGACTTTTCTGTTACACATGTTGGAATCTTTTCTATTTGTGCTTTCAAATACAGCTGCTGGGGTTTTTTGAATAATCAGGGGGTAGTATCTGCACATAAAAACCAGGGTATTTCTTGGTCAGTACAATGCAGAGCTGTAGCTGTGCAAAAACTGTTAAATCCCATGGACCCACGTTCTAAAAGCAGCCACTTGAGAGTTTGCCTGATGCAGGATTCCCTCTTTCAAGTCTGGCAAGATTTCCAGCCTCTCATTAGAGACCCATTAAGCTCCTATAATCAAAAACTTTTTAATTTGTGAAGAAAGACATTTTTTGTTGCGAGTTAGTGCAACATTCACTGATGTACATTGTTCCCTGGCAGGTGAGTAACAGGAGTGGATGTTGGAAATGGTTTGGGCTGACAGCTTGACAGCTGGAACCTGAAAAAATTAGCAAAATTTTAATTCCACACATCATTTCTTTTCAAAAGAGCACACTTCTTTTTAGTCAAAATGGTGGTGTTTGACAAGCATTGATGGGGATACAGTTTGAAAGTTATTAGTTATATTTGGGGTTTTATGTTTTCCTTGCTGACTTGGTTTCCAAAACCAGTGGGTTTTTCCTGTTCTGTTTGCCGTGGCTTATTGGTCTCCAGATTCCTTCTCCATATTGCCATCCTCCTCATCCTTAACTTTCATTCTCTGGCTGTATTTTTGTATTTTTTCAACAAGGAATTACTTACAAACAAGCAAACAAATTTTGTGCTTGAACAGCAGGGGGAGTTCTGATCTTTTTTTTTTTTTCTTTTTTTTTTTTCCCCTCTCCTCTAAATCTGTAAAATGTAATTTCATCCCTGTTCAGGTTTCATAGCCTAGGAGGAGCCAGCCTCTTGGGAGAGGGTTATTAGATTCCATTTGCAGTGGTGGCTGTTTTCATTTGAATGTGGGTTTTTTTTCCCCACCATTAAATGGTGAAAATAATTTTTTTTAGTGTTCCAGCTCTTAACCCTTTAGCAACTGTCATCAGAAAAGTAAGGGAGGAGATTCCAGCTAATTGGATGGTTGCATATGAAGGGAAAATCAAACTGACAACAGGAAGTTTTCTGATTGTGGAATGAAAAATGAGCATTTTTAATCTTTCACTGTGTTTACTGACTGTGTGTCAGATGGCTCCTTCCTGAGCCTGAAGTGAATTTTTTCTTTTATTTTGCCAAACTGTTCTGTAACTAGCAGAAGGAGGAAAAGTTCGCCCTAATTCCAGGCCCTGGCGTGCTGTTAGGTAATCATTACATCGCCTCACACAGCTCCGTGTGCTCGACCCTGCTGTGAGCTGAGTGCTCCCAGCTTTATTATTTTCCAGCACTGGTATTTGTGGAGGCATGGAGGGAAAAATGCTCCTCTTGAGAGATGATGGGGCAAAACTTTGTGTAATTTGTGAGCTCCTTTTCAGCCTCATTTTCTTCTTTTTAAGCGCAGCCTGTCTGTGCCGAAGCTCGGGCCAGCAGGGCTGGGGGAAGGGGCTGCCTCAGCTGTGGGGAATTACACGCATGGCTGGGCCTGGAGGCTTTGCTCCTGCAGAGATTCCTGAATCCAGAGGCTCCCCATCCCCAGGGATGTGGGTACTGAAGGGCACAGTTACAGAACTGCTGTTCCCAGCCTGGGAATCCGCCCCAGTTTCCCAGGTGGCCGTAGATGCTGTGGTTGTTAAACCCTCAGAGCTGAGGTGATGAAGATGATGTGTTGTGATTTCCTGTGAATCACAAAACCAAAAATCTGTTTCCAGGAAAAGCTGCAGTTTTGAAGTGTCTGCTGGACATCCACAAGATTTTTCGGGAGAGTGACCCTGCCTACATCCTTAATGATCTCTTCATTACAGACTACTGCATCTGGATCCAGAAAGTCAAGTAAGTTCTTCAGTAGTTACTGAGGTGGGAGATATTTTTAGCATACTTCATCATAAACAAGTATCAGTAAAATAAATTCTGTCTCCTATACCCAGGAATATGATCCTTTTTTTTCATTTAGTAACAGTGTCTGTCCAGCAATTCTTGATACAGAAACAAAGACATTCAGTGCATTTTTTTAATACAGTGACATCATTGGAGAAGGGAAGAGAGGAATTGCATTTTAAATAAAAATGTGGCTGTTCATTAATATCTTAATAGGGGCTTTTGGCGGGGGGGGAACAGCTGTGGGGAATTCTCATTCTATTGTGAACTTTCTTAGGAAGTGAAATGTCTGTGTAGCACTTATGTAACTTCAGGATAAAGGTTGGAAGGAGCTTCCTGTTCAGAACTGACAGCACATGCAAAGCACTCCCAGCTGTATGAAACACTGATTTATGGGCTGTAGCAGTTGCACCAATTGATTATGAACACCAGAGCGAGTGTCCCTCATCTCCATGTGCTCCTGCCCCTGCAGCTCTTCTGGCAGTGTGGGAAGCTTTGGCTTCCAATTCTCCTGAGAGGAGGGAGGGACACTGCCACCTCCAGAGAAAATCCCTGCACCTCTGTGTCTCACCTGAGTTCTTCTAATGGAGCCAGCATGGCTTATTTCCAGAGTTTGGGAAGTTTGCAGCCAGGCTGGTTGGAATACCAGCATGTTTTAATGGCTTAAAACCAAAAGTATCAGGAAGAAAACAGTGGGAAGTGGATTAAATGATTAAAGCAAGCTGCGTGTTCAAATCTTACTAAGCTTTATATTGTTCTTGTCAGATTTAGTCTGTTTTTCGTACAGCTTTTGTATTATTTTTCCTTCCTTTTTATGTCTTCACAGCCTTCTCTGAAGGCCCACAAAAGAAGGTGTGAGCTGGAACAGGCATGACTAATAAACACACAAAAAATGTCATTGTCTTACTTGTTAATACAGCAATGCAGACTCCTAAACCAGTGGCTAAAATAGGCTCTGTATTTAACAGGAGACTGTGGGGGATAAAATAACTGCAGTGCACAAGACAGAGGGAATTTGGTAATAATAATGATCAGAAAAGGGAATGAGACAGAGAATTGAAACAGCCTAAACAGGCTGTGATGTTCAGGTGTGACCTTAGCAGCTCTTCTTGGAGAATTAAAGACCCTCAGTACACAGCTGTTTATTTTGTGTTGTAGATGTTGATTCTTGCTCTCTGTGTGCTTTCAGTGACTCTGGTCCTACAGACAACAATATATAAAATACTTTAAAGCAACCACAGGTGTTTGCAAATGTTTTGATTCATCAGTCCTGATGAATTCCAGGAGCAGCCAGTTCATTTTACACTGTCATTTTTGAGGAGGCCTTTTTTCAACCCCAGCTTAAATGTGTGGGAAATTCACCAAGGATGGGGAAATTTGAAAGTTCAGTTGAAAAAGTGCAGTAAATAAAGGAGGAAGTTATTTCATGGGTCTTTCACAAAGAAATGAGTCATTAAGCAGTAATACCTCTGCTGCCCATATCAATGAATATAATGTCTAGCAAGTCAGTCATAAAACCCAGTTTTCTTTAAATCCAGCGCAGGAAAATGCACGGTAGCTATAAGTGACTGATAGATTAACACATTTCCTCCCAGACTCTCACATTATGTCCCAGTTAAGCAGAACTGACAGCTGCTGGAAAGAGGGCAATTAAGCTATCTTATTGTCGGAGTGACATGGCACAATAGCTGTCTGTCATTAGGAGAGCAAGGGAGAGAGAGGAGCTGCAGAACCCAGTCCTATTTTTAGGCCTGAATCAGGACAGCATTTAAGCATATGCTGCAGTGATTGCTGTGCAGTTCAGCGGGGTTTGAAGTTCAGCGAGTGCCAAGGGAACGGGAACGCTGGGCTTTGTTCCTTGACATTGGAGGGAACAGCAAAGCTCAGTTGTCACTCAGAGCACACCTTGGCAAGGTGGGGATTTGTCTGTTCAAGGCACGGGGTCCCAGCTCCCCCAGGTTGGGCACCTGCAGAGGAGGGTGGTGCATCTTCCAGGGGAGGAAGGTTGTGACATCCCTCTGGTAATTCCCTCTGAAACACTGGCACAGGGTGCCCAGAGCAGCTGGGGCTGCCCCTGGATCCCTGGCAGTGCCCAAGGCCAGGTTGGATGGGGCTTGGGCCCCCCTGGGACAGTGGGAGGTGTCCCTGCCGTGGCAGGGGTGGAATGAGGTGATCTTTATGGTCCCTTCCCACCCAAACCATTCTGTGATTCTGTAATTGCTGTTGTGGTGGGAGAGTTTTGGGAGGGGAAGGTATTTATAGATGTTTTTGTGGTGGTCTTTCAGTGTTACAGTTATTTCCATCTCCAGTCAGTCTGGATACATCCCCTGGTTTGTTGCTTAGCTGTTATTTGCTCCATACAAGCTTCATTAACTTCCTTTGTCTGCATTTCCTCCTGTCCTTTTGTAGCTGAGGGCGCTCTTAAAATCCATAGAGGGTTTTCCTTTTCTTCCCCTGGTATGTAACCAAGTCCTGGTGGAGGCTTGGGCCTCTATTTAAGGAGTGAAAACAGACTGTTTAGTGAAGAATCTGGGCTCTTCAAAACCAGCTGGAAACAAGCTCTGCTGCTCACCTGTGCTGGCAGAGATCTCTGGGTTTAGGAAGAAAGTTTGGCACAGGTAAAACCATAATGAATTTATCCAGTGACAGAGAGCACACAGTCCCACTCCAGATGAAGAGAAACACCCCTGGTAGGTACCAGCTTTTAAATATTCCACGTGGAAACAAAAACCTTGTAGGCAGCGGTGTGTCAATAGCTGATTACAGGTTTGATTTGAGATCACAGTTTGGCTGTGGGTAAATGAGATGAATGAGTGAATGTGTCACTGGGCTGGCAAAAGCCGGTTTATTTTAAGCACAGTGTATCCAGAATTGGAAATGATGAAGATGCTGAATGAAACACACACAGGTGGCTAATAGTCAATTGGGGATGGGCAGTAAAAGCCAGGTCTGGAATTCTAAGTGGCTTTTTTTATTTTTGGGGGGATTTTTTCAGAAAAATTACTTCATTCAGATGCCTGTTACTAAGAGAAAAGTAGGTTCCCATATGTCTTGGACAATGCAAGATCTGGTAATGCAAATTGTAGCTAAGATTTCATCTTCCTGCTTGCAATCTTAAATCTGGTTTCACCTGCCTTCTAGGTTCCTAGTATTTCCCTTCGAGCTGCTTGTGAAGCGACTATTAATAATTCCATCCATTGTGTAAAGTGGCATGTAAATCCTTTTAACTGTTGTTAGGTTTTGAAGAAAGGGAGCATGTTGCTCAGCCAAACTTATCAGAAAAGAGGGAAAAGTAAATGTTAACCTGGGGAACAAAAGCTTGACAAAGACCTATGGAGGCAGCTTGTGGTAAATCTCAGCAGGTGGTGTCAACATTTCTGTTGAAAAGCCAGATGCAGCCAGATGGAAAATTGCATCTTTAACCCCTGAGGTCATAATGACATGTCATCACTTCATTTGATCCCCCTGCTAAGTGAGCTTATCATCCACCCTGCTGTCACTTCTGTTATTGCTTTCATTTCCATAATAAAATTAAATTTAATTTGCCTGGTTTGCATGCTTTTGTTCTTTAGGTCCGAGCTTTTACGAGCCACTCTGACACATACGGCAGCCTCTCCGAGGTGAAATTAGAGCTGAATTTGTGTTCTGAGTCTGGGGTTTTCTCCATCTTTCACACTTTCCTTTAAGCAGAAGGGGATGAGGGAGAGGAGAAGGGTTTCTGGGGAGACCAGTGGTTGGTTGATGGCTGCAATATGGGCAGCTGAGAGCCGGGGAATCCAGGTGTGGATTTATTGCAGGGGAGCTTTTTCTCCCTTCTGTCAGCAGTCTGTCTGTGACCCCACAGGAGCTGTGTCCTTTATAGAAGTCAGAGTAGTTTACCCACTGCCTCTCGCTGTGCTGAGGTTCCTTTGTGTGGCCTGATGTCTTTCTCCAGCGTTTTGTGTTCCCCTTTGTGCCAGGCTCTATTCACACGGGGGTTTTTTGGCTGCTGTTGTACACATGTGCCTGCTGGCCGTGACATGGGTGGGAGGCTGAACAGCTTCCTGCGAGTCCTTGGCCAGGCAGTACAGGCTGTTCTGCATCCCTGCTTGAGGGAACAGCTCCAGCCCATGGTAATTTAAAATATTTCTACCTAATATCTACGTGCATGTTTAGCTTTAAATGTGTACCACTAGTGTTGGTAAATGTGTATTTTCCGTGTTCCTGAGTTGGAGGTGAAGCTGTGGGCGTTGCTGGCAGTTTTCCAGGGTTTAGTGCTCTCAGTGTAGAATCACAGAATGGTTTGGGTTGGAAGGGACTGTAAAGATCATCCGGTTCCAACCCCCTCCCATGGGCAGGGACACTTCCCCAAGACCAGGTCACCCATCCCTCCAGCCTGGCTCGTGTACAGTGGTTTGCTTCTCACACTTTCACGGGCATGAGGTGTGCAGGAGAATGTTTGATCCCACGTGTATTGTTCATTCTCACTGTTGTTCTACTTTTTAACTTAGCATAAGATTCTGAAGATCATTGTTTGTGTTGTACTCTGTAGTAGCTTCAGCACGTGCAGCGAAGGAGAGCTGTGAGCTGAGACAGATGAGCTGTTAAATTTCCTTGCTGCGTTCTGTGGAGCTCTATCTGCAGCTTGCTTTGTTACCCTTCACAGATACGTGCTCTGCACCCTGAGACAAATGTGATGTTGCTAATTTTGGTGACTGTAGGTGTAGCGTGCCAGTTCGAGCATGGGCTCCTTGATTTACAGTCAAAACCAGGATTCCTGGTGGCATTTATACAGTCTCTGTAGACCCAACCAAATTAAAATCAGATATCCCTGAGCCTGTGTCATATTTGCCTCTCCTGGTTTGCAGGTGAGGCAGACCCTGAAAGGTGGGTTGGCCTCACAGCTCTGTTTTCCTTTTCATCTCCTCCTCACAATTGAAGCCTCGTTCTTGTTACACCGTAATTACCCAGTCTGGAGCCAGCAGGGAGTTGCTGCTTGACGTGTAGGATGTGAATTTCTCCTAAATAAATGTAGGATTAATTACATTCCCAGCATGTCACGGAGGTGATGAGATCGGCTGTGATTGTTGAGCCCCCCTTTTCTTTTCCCCAGGTTTTCTGAATCCCTTGTTTAATCAATACTGTGTAATGTTGCCCTGAAGTGTTAAGGCCTGATGTTGCAAAGGCATGAGGGAGTCCAGGACTTGGAGGAAAAAAAAAGATTTGTGAGATGCAAGATTTCTACTGCCTGTGTGACATCCGATCCTAAAGTGCACAAGGGAGCAAAGAACTCAACCTTAGGTACTGTAGTTTCAGTCCATTGTATTGCTTTTACCTCAGGCTTTTGCTAGATTTGGGAAAAATATTTTGTAACATATGAACATCTTGAAGCTTCTGTAGTCAAATATGATCTTTCAATGAATGTAAATAGAATTTTAACATGCATTCCAATTGTATGTTAAAACAATTTGTGAAATGGATCATTTATCTGCAAACTGAAGAAGTTTGATTTGGTTATTATTTGCTAAAATCTGAAAAACTTTGAAAAATACTTCAAAGTATGTAGAAAAGATCTTGATTGTGCCATTTTTGCAGCTGTTTCTTCTTGGCATTTTTGTTTTCTTTAGTGGTTCGGGGTTTTGTAAAGCTCAGAATACTTGAAAAGACACAAGCCAGGCTTTTAAGAGTCTTTCGGTATTCACTTTTTTGCTGCTTCTAGGGTTGATACTCATAGATTAATAGAATGGTTTGGGTTGGAAGGGACCTTAAAGCTCATCCAGGGCCACCCCTGCCATGGCAGGGACACCTCCCACTGTCCCAGGCTGTTCCAAGCCCCGTCCAGCCTGGCCTGGGCACTGCCAGGGATCCAGGGGCAGCCACAGCTGCTCTGGGCACCCTGTGCCAGGGCCTCCGACCCTCTCAGGAAGGAATTTCTTCCCAATATCCCATCTAACCCTGCCCATACTTGGGAAGTCCTATTTCATCTTTATGGCATTTTCATGTTCCTAGGAAGGGTTTAACTGTAACCTTTGAAACTCAGGGCTGTCCTAGGAAATGAGGAGTGAACGGAGTAACTCTTGTAGCCTCAGCACCTCTGCTGTGAAAATACTGAGTTCAGACAGGAGCATTCAAGAACAAAACTGTCCTAAAAGGTTTTCAAATGGTGCAGTACTTAAGTTAGTTTATTAAATTTTTGATTTGTGATGGGGGGAAGAGTGACTGTGTTAACACATAATAAAAATGAATTGGGGCTTTAAAGCATTCTCAAATGTTAGAGGAATATGCTAATTTTCAGCTGTTAACCTCCTGGATTCAGCAGCCATGGTCCTGAAGAACAAAGGCATGAGCAGTAATATATTCTGGATGAGAATCCTGCCTCTTGGCTCCGTGGGATTAATCTGATTTGTACAGCACGTTTAAAGCACTTCATGCAGTCGAGGCGTGAGGGAAGGCGCCCCTCGTGCTGCTGTGTTTCACGTGTGCTGCAGGGTCATGGCAGCTGGTCCTGCTCTGCCTGGGTTTGGGTTTGACTTCCCCTTCAGTGCTGCCCATGTGAGCCTTGGTTTAGTGGAGGCTGCTGTAATTTCAGGTTGGATAAAAACTCCAGTTTTCCAAGTGCGTGGTGCAGAGAAAAGCCAAATTGCTTTCATGGTGCTGCTTTGAAAGCAGCTTTGCCATTAGCATGTGCTGTTAGCGTCTGTTCTGCTGTAGCCAGTTGTGTTTGCTTACCAGGTTCAGTAACAACCCCATCACACAATCCCTTCATTTCATCTGTTTTGTAGTGAGAGGGTTACATTTTTGGCAATAGCTTTTTAATGATATTGTCACTGTGGATGCGCTGAAGCCACGTAATTCTCTGCCNACTCCTATTTTGAAGATTTTTAATTTGAAGGTTATTCTTTCCTTTGCTGTTCTGGGCTGATAAGAGCCGTGCAGGTCCAAGGACAACCCCCAAAGCCTCGGTGCTGCTTGTGGTCACTCCCACCTTGAACACAGCTGGGGTTCCTCGGGCTGCACCCGGACTGTCTTGGGAGGACTCGCTGCTGCAGCAGCTCCGGACTAC
Source organism: Pomatostomus ruficeps (assembly GCA_013400735.1). Classification (NCBI taxonomy): domain Eukaryota; kingdom Metazoa; phylum Chordata; class Aves; order Passeriformes; family Timaliidae; genus Pomatostomus; species Pomatostomus ruficeps. The sequence continues at coordinate 28,748 of VYZT01048213.1, forward strand.
AATCCCCAATTATTGTAGCTCATGACTACAATCCCCAATTATTGTAATTCCTTCTTAGCAGGTTTTACAAGCTGGCATTGCTGCTGCTGGCAGCCAGTTCAGTGTGCAGCGCTGCTTGCTGCCTGCTTGGAGTGCTCGTGCTGCGCTGGGTTTGCTTCCCATTCACTTCCTTGGTGGCCTGGAGTGCTGAATTAACTTTGAGCTGTCCCAGCTGCTCTTACCAACAATGGGAGTGGCTACTTCAGATGGTCTCTTCTTTAAAAATCTGTAACAAAATACATAATGTGTCTTGTTAGAATTTTTTTTGTGTGTGGCATTAAATGTTATTTTGTTATTTGCTCAGAGGTATAAAACGAATTGCACAGGCTGCCCCAGGCTGGCCGTAAGTGCTTATTTGAACAATGTGCATTTTAATACAAGCAAGTCTGAAATGACACACTCGGTAAAAGCTTGTAGAGCTCAGTTATGGATTGGAGAATAAAAGACAGTTGAGGTCAACAGCTTCAGAAAAATAGGTTGGGTCATGCTTGAGAGCAGTTTGAACCTGAGCAGGTGAGAGGGTGAGTACACTTCAGCTGAAGAAGCAGAGGAGGATCATTCAGAAGAAGGAAGTGGCATGACCTTAAAATGCATCATTTGTAAGACTGTGTTAAAACACTGATTCTAGTGCTTGTTCAGGAAGATGTTGAAAAATGGAGAGGATTAAGGGGAAAAATGCTTCATGAATGTAAATATCTGAGTGACCTGTGTTTAACCAAGACATCAAATAAATTCAGAAGTACATTGGCAAGAAAATTAAAGCTTTATTAGGACTTGTCTGCAAGTATGTTGGGACAGAGATTTCAGGTTTCAGCCATCGAGTTGTGTAACAACAACAAATCACACATTACAGTCTACTTGAAAAGGAACAATTCAGACAGCAATAAGTTTTCACATTTTCCTAGTGAAAAATAATTCAGAGTTGACTCATTCTCCCTGTGGTGTTGGGTAATTCTGTACAGTCTTACTTGTTTCTGTCAAGATTGCACAGCTCAGATAAACACCTTGTGATTCAAACCCGGGCTCTGGGTCTGGTGCAGAAGGTGTTGGCGATTCTGAGCAGTTTATTATGCTTCTAAAACAGGAAATGCTCTATTTTCCTTAAAACTTAGATAGGAATTTACCACTTTATCAAAGACTACATGGACTGTTGGCAGAAACCCCAAATTTATTTATTTTCATCCCAAGTCGTCTGCTCTTACACCTTAGATCGCAGTTTGTGGATTTAAAAATAGGAACTAATCATTTGCAGGCACATTCTGTGTGTCTGCTCCTTCGCTGTTTTGATGCATGTTTTTAATACATTTTCTGTTTGTTTGCTGCCATCACGAGCTGCCAGTGCCTCTCCTTAGGTGGTGCATCTTGTTTAAGGCCTGAGCTGTCATTTCAATTGTCTGTAAAGCAGGAGGTGCACACAGAGCACTTGTAAATAACAATATCCAAGTCATATAATGCACTGACTTAAGAGCCTTAAGGCAGAACACTGCCCTGAGGGCTCAAAAAGGTGATGGACAGGTGTGTATAACACCAGAAATTCCCCCTCATGTATGTTTTAGCAGGCCCGGTAAAACATGGATTTTTAACAAGGGATTTAATCTCTCCTTCCAGCTGCTAGCTGCAGTTCCCTTTGATGTTTTTGCTCTCCTGCCCTCTGTTGTTTTTTCCTTATTTATTCCATCGCTTTTCTATAGCTCATGTTCCTTCGGGCTGTGTCTGAATGCACCTTGCTGTGGGCAGAGGAGGCAAAGAAGAAAGCCATTTTTTTCCCCCCTCAGGCTGCTGCTTTGATTTTCCAAAGTTGTTGGGAGGCAGTTCCTGCGTGCCTGCAGAAGGGTCAGCGATCTGTGTCATGTCTGTTCAGTCAGCACAGCTCAGCCGAGGGGATTTCTGGTCTGGTGAGGGGAAGGATGAGCTTGGGCAGCCACTGCCCATCTGAGCAGGTGGAATGTGCAGCTCTGGGCCAAGGGGGAGGCTGATCTCCAGGCTGGGAACTTCTTCCTGGATTATTTCCAGCCTGCTCTGCAGCTAGCTTAATAAGAATTATTTCTGTGAGGCATGATCATGAAATCGTGGAATAGTTTGGGGTGGGAGGGACCTTTACAGGCATCCAGTCCAACCCTCCTGCCCTGAGCTGGAACATCTTCAACTCAGGGTGCTCCAAGCCCCATCCAACCTGGCCTTGAATATCTCCAGGGATGGGGCAGCCACAGCTTCTCTGGGCAACCTTTTCCAGAGTTTTTCCACCCTCATTGTTAAAAACTTCTCTCCTGTCACACCTAACTCAAGCGTAGTGCAGTTTAAAACCAGAGCAGCTGAACAGAGGTGCCCGAACACAACAGGGGTGTGGGAGGAGCTGGCAGCTGCCTGTTCACTTCAGTCCCTTGCAAAAATCTGCTTTCCTGCCAGCAATCTGCGAGATGCTCGGGTTTGGTGTCTTTTCCTGTTCAGGCTGTGTGAGTTGGGAGTGGACAGAGGGAGAAGGCTGCAGGTGGTGTTTTCCCTTCAGGCGTGCTGGGTGTCAGTTGGAGCGATGGAGCAGTGTAAGAGTTCAACTCTGATCGACCCCACTGTGTTGTTTGGTGGATAAATTCCATTGCAGAGGGGTGGGATCATGCTGGAATACTGTTTTTAATTGTGCCTTTAAGCCTGTTCCCTGCCATTGTTGTTATTTTTGTAATGCAGGACTTTGCTAGCCTTATCCTGACACTAAAATCCACATTTTCAGCCCTGCTGTGTGAGAGCACCTTTCACTCCCATATTGTAAAACAAAATGTGTAATTTGCAGCATGAGAAGAGCTTTCTCCCGGGTCACCAGCAGTGATGGTGGAAACCAAGTTCTGGGTAATGGCAGCAAAGAAACTTGAGGGAGATGGGGCTAATCCAGAACAGTTGTGAGTGTTTCATTTCTGTCACACAGCCAATATTGCCATCGTTTTATAAAATCTTTCTTTCTCTGCATCTGTTTTGTGGGGAGTTATCTATTCAGCTTTCATTATTTATGTTTATCATATATGACTTTGGAAGCTGTGCCATTATTAGATGTTTGGACTGGCTGCAACTTGCTGGAGCTGTTTTGGCAACAAAGCTCCGTTAAACTATTCTTAAAACATATAAATACTCTTCAGTTTCTTTTTATAGTCCAATATTAATTCCAAGTCTTTTCGCTTATGAATATTTTCATAATATCATCTACATAAGTAAGCTGTACTTGATTTCTTCTATAATCCATGATCTGTTTGGTTTCAACTTATCAAAAGGACCAAGTAATGAAAGCAAGATGTTATATTGGAAAGCTTCATCTTTTTTTAAAATATTTATAAATGTGAAGTTCAGCTCATGCAGTATTTAGATTCATTATGAAAGAAGCACTGTGGAATTTCAGAATAAATATGGGGGAAAAGTCACTTGAAACAGTCAGACTTATTAACATAAAAGAAGTCACTTAAATTGAAACGCTGGTGCTATGTTTTATATTTGATTTATGGTTAACAAACTGTAATACTTTAAGCCTTGTAGATAGCAGCTCATGTTTACAAGACTGCCAGTTGGATTGCAGTGTAAGTACATCACTCTCTTGGTTGCAGAATCCACATAATGCCCTTTGAAAGCCAGCATTTCAAGATTAAAGCATTTTATGTTCCCCTTAAGCCCGCTGGATTCTGCCCTCAGTCGTTGTTTGTGGGGCAGGGCTGTGTTCTGTCACCTGCAGACAAGGGGGGGGTCTCATGTCCAGAGCAGCCTCTTGGTGCTGCATTTCTGCTTTTCTCATCCTGTCTATGGTGCTGCATTTCTGCTTTTCTCATCCTGTCTATGCTGCTGCATTTCTGCTTTTCTCATCCTGTCTATGCTGCTGCATTTCTGCTTTTCTCATCCTGTCTGTTTGTAGTGGGGGCATCTTGCTCACAGGGAGATGCATTTCCCAGACTTTTCTGAGCTCAGCACTCATTTTTGCAGTGCGGTTTTCCTGTTTGCAATGAAGATTTGCTGTGCAGGGAACGCTTTTCCAGTCTCTGCTTTGTCTGGTATCTGTGAGGGAAGGAGGAAAAAAAATTTCATAAACTGCCCAACCCAAGCCTTGTGCCCGTGTCTCTTCCCCACATCCTCTGACACCTGCACCAGGTGTTTCCACAGCTGGAATGGGCATGGAACCCCTGGCTGGTGGGTGCCTGCCCTGGCCTCCTGCTGAGTCAGGACACGGTGGCTGTGTCCTGCCAGCCTTGTCCCAGGGGGCTCATTATTTGTACCTCTGTTTATTTTCATGAAATACATAGGAATTCACAGATCTTTAAATTCTAGTTGTGCTTTAATTTGATGAAGTTGCCTGATGTTTCCAGGAGTTGTTGGAAGGGAAATGATTAACAGTCCATGTGGACATGGACAGTGTAACTGGGTAAAGCTGGGTTATTTAGGCTAAAAATCAGAATCCATCATCTTGAGAAACAGCAGGAATTCCTACCTGCAGTTGGATAAAAGATCTTGCACAGGCTGAGCACTTTTTTTTTGAGCACTGACTCTAGAAGGTGGGGATGATTTGTTTCTTTCCTATGAACAGTGGTTAATCCAGGACTAATTCCTGTGAACAAATGTTGTGTTTTTGCTGTTGTGTTTGCACTCATCTGTCTTGCTTTTGCTGCAGATAAGGTAGAAGATTAGTTAAAGTTTAGGTCAATTTTTACCTGAGTCCTGAAGCAAACGGTTCTGTTTTTCCTTTACTAACGTTCTTCCATTATCTTCTGTACTCATTGATCAGAGCTAATGAGATTTTAATGGAGTTATTTATGGCTTCTGCCTCTTACTATGAAAGTGTGTAATAAACTGAGCACATGAAACTGTTGGATGGTGCTGTTGGAGTTTATCGCTGTTAATCGTGTGACCTCTTCTGTGATTCTTTCAGATCTCCTACGCCAGGGTAGGGTATGATGAGCTAACCAGCTGATAAAGGCTGGCAAGGAGTTTAGTAGATGTTACATATTCATCTTTCTGATGATTATAAAAGAATATTTTCTGTGCCCTTCTGAGCGAGGGCCTTTTGTTGCCATGAGAGGGTTCAGGTGCTGTGTGTATTTTCCAATTCATGCCTTAAACTTCGTGGTGGTATTGTTGTGCTTTAAGATTTGGCTTAAAAGGAATAGTTGTGCTCCCAGATCTGGATGAAATAAAATCTGTGCACAGATTCCCCAAACTTATGGAGAATTAGAGTAAAAGTGTTTAATAAGGTACTTTAGCAATAAAAGCAGTGTAAGGTTAGTTGCTGCCATGGTCTGTAACACAGCAGCGTGCAGGACAGGCATAGTGGGTGGCACTATTAACATTTACCAAGATTACTTCCTGCTTTGAATTTCCTTCAGAACTTCCTCTGGAGTATTTTTGTTCCCTGATTCTGAACTTGCTTTTTGGAAGCTATTTCACTACAATTGGAGGTCACTGACTAGTGTATAATTGAAGCACTCATTATAAATAACCTTGAAAGCGAAATAGTAAATGGTGAAATATGTGAGATGCTATAAAACACACTCTAAAAGGTGTAATTGAGCCTTAGTCTCGTGTCTCTAGGCACATTCTGAGGCTCAAGTTCTTTTGTAACCCATGACTTTTTAAAGAGTGGTTTGGGCAAAGGGATGGCGCCTTTAGTATGATGAGTTTCCTCTTATTGCACCTGAATGTCCATTTGTAAGGGTTCTTTTCCTGAACTGGAGGGCTTTTGTGATCTAACCTCATTGTTGGGCCATTTATGCAATTTTGTGCCTGTTGACTCGAGCTGTTTCTGCATTAATGAATTCTGCTTTAGTATTCAGCGCCATCGTCGTTATTGCTCCTGTGTCTCACCAGTCAGGGCTGATCAAACCTAGACTCTTTCATGTCTTGAATATTTTATTAAAATCAAATTGTCTGTCAATTCTGTACCATAAGAATTCCATCACATTTTTTTCTTTCAAGCTGCTTGGAAGTGCACATCGGGTGTGGAGGGATGTTTCTCATTGTATGCCTTTCTGAGGCAATCCCACTACTTTGGGGCTAAACTCCTGAAGTTTAGGTTCTGTTACAGCCATTTGAGAATGTGCCTTTCCTCTGCTTTATCCTCCCCGCTGGCACTCAGAAGATGCTGATCAGTGACCAGTGATCTCAGTTATCAGCTCTGAGAAGCTTTCCCCAGAGGTCACCAGTTTGGTTGCTCCAGTAGCTGTTCAGGACTAGACAGAAGCTGCATCTGAATTGTAGAGCAAAGAACAATTTATTGTCTTCTTCATGGGCTAGTTGGGTGCTTAGCCAGCTGTGTCATTCTTGTCTGAGCTCACTCTCTAATCTTCTGCTTTCATGTTTGGCCGTAACCTGTTGAGCCTTCTGCTGTGGGAGAACTCGAGCTGCAGACTTACTGTCACAGGGATGTTCATTCCCATCAGGATCCAGGCAGAGTTCCTGTGGGGAGTTCATTGCATTACCAGGACATTGAACAATGTCTCCTCATACCCCTGATGGCTGGGCAGGTGAAGCTTGGGCTGGAAGACAGTGACGGAACCCAGCAAGAACCACTGTGGGCAGGGGGAGAATGAGACCCTCTGAAGGGAGTGGAGAGTCTGTCCCCTTACAGGTGCCCTTTTGTTCACTGGGGACAGACCCTGCAGAAGCACCAGGGGTGTCCTAGAGCAGCCTGTCCTCAGCCAGTGTGGTGGCAAGGCAGAAAATGTCATTATTCCTTATAGTTCAGCTGACATTTCACTGTCTCGCAGATAGTAAATTTGCACACTCTCTGTATCTGGACTGCTGAGACTCCAGGATAATATCTGGTGATGTCTGAGATAATATTAACTCTGGAATTGTCTTAATACTTACAGCGCCTCTGGCTAAATGAATAATTGTGGGAAATTGTAAGCAGTGCTGCCAGGTATGTAATTTGGAACACATTTAAAGTGGGGATACTTGTCTGGTTGTATTGCGTGGTGTCTTATCTGTTTTATCAAAGAAAGAGGCTGTCTGTGAAACCTTCTCTCCTGAGTCTGAGTTTTGCCAGGCCTTGTGGAGAAAGGTAGTGTAAATATAGCCTGATGCTTTCTCTTTAAACTTGATAACTTCTTGTGTGTTAAAGATATAAAATTAAGCCTCTTGCGATGCAGCAGACAGGAAGACTTTTGCTTGATGCAGCAGCTTTACTATTAGATGGATCCTGCGTGTGCAGAGCTCCTGCTGGGTGGAGATGAGTTCAATACCTGCCCTTTCTGTGTGTGTCAGCCCTGCTGATGGCCCAGCCTGCTGCTGCTCTGTGTTTGAGTGCAGCCCGAGGAGCTGCAAGCCTGGCAGGGACACGGCCCCGTTCTCACAGCCCCTGGAACCCGCGCCGCTCCAGGGGCACGTCTGCGCTTGAAGTCTCTGCTGCCTCTTCCAGACTCGTTTATCTTGCCTGCAGGGCTTAAAGATAATTAATGTAAAGTGTTTCACACTCTCAAACAGAGCTTGTCAGCCCTGTGGAGCCGAGTCCTGCCGGCACGGAGGATGGATTCCCACTGGAACAGAGTGGGCCCTAACCACGTGCGAGCAGCATAATCTGTGGTTAGTTCCAAGATCAGTTAGGTCACATTCAAACTCCAGGCTGGCCAGCAGAGCTGCTGCCAGGGTCGGTGATACTGAGGGTCCTGGGTTCCTCTCCTGCTGTGCTGGGGCAGGAGCAGCTCGATGTGCCCTGGCAGCTCTGGGCTGTCACTCGGCCAGGACAGCCAGGAGAGGCACCAGCGAGGTTCTGCTGGGTTTTGCCGTATCTTACACCTTGTTCACACTGGGTGCTTCGGAACAGGGGCTGTTTGTGCACATCTGTGAATGCAAAGCCAAATTGATGAGGCAGTAGAAATAACCCTTCTATTGTTTACAAAAACAAAAGCAAGCTGGAGCTGGTGCCTGTGCAGGAAGTCACTTTTCATTCCACAGTGGGATGTTACTGACTCCCGCTCTGGGAGGCTGTGCTGCTGGTGTGACCGTCATAGAATCCTGGAATGGTTTGGGTTGGAAGGGACCTTAAAGATCAGCCAGTTTCAACCAGGGACACCATCCACTATCCCAGCTGCTCCCAGCCCCATCCAGCCTGGCCTTGGACGCTTCCAGGGATCCAGGGGCAGCCACAGCTGCTCTGGGCAGTGACTTTCACTCCCATGTCTGCAAATAATCTGCAGAGTGTTTCAGATCTGTAGCTCCCCTGCCACGATTGAGTATGCAGTGCCACCATCATTCAGAACAAGGAGCAGAATGCTGATCTTCATATTTTCAAGTTCTCTTTGAGTTGTTTGGGGTTTTTTAACATAACTGCTAAAGCAAGAGTACTGGATGCAAGGGAAGTACCAAGCAGATGGGGAGGTCTGAGTCATTAACACTTTCTTTAAACTTTTTTCCTTTCATAGTGCTGATTGATGGACATAGTATACAGAAGCATAATTATTTTTTTATTTCATCATTTGGGAAAAATGAGAGGATTTTGTGGCTGGATGTACCCCCCACCCAGGTCCTGAATTTGTTTTTTACTGTCAGTGACTGGGTTGGCTTTTGTCTTCCAGCTTATGTGAAACTTTCCTTGGAAACAACCAAATCCCTGATGCCTGTCTGCAGTGAGACTTCTTCCTCACAGCTCTATGTCCTGGAGATAACAGCTATCTTGGCTCTTCAGATCCTGGAGCTTGTAGGAGTTTGGCTTTATCTGGAATTGTGTCCTGCTCTGCTCCCACCTGGCTGTCACTCGTGGCTCAGCCCTGCACTCAGTCCCATCACCATCACTTCTCTTCATGCTGCCACAGGTGGCCTTTGCTGTAAACCTCTAATCATTTCCTTTTCCTGTTGCCATAATCCTCTTTTTCTTTTTCTCAGAGTTTTATCCATCTCCCTTTATTTGCTAAATCTCCTTTGCTTCTTTGTTCTTTTCAGCCCAGTTTCACTCCTTTATAATCTCAGATCTGTAGAACAAGATTTTTTTCTTCTTCTAGCACCTGAAGAAACTCTCCTGTGCCTAGACAAGGATTACTGTAGTTCTGTCTTGGAATTTTAATTCCAGACTACATGGACAAGCCCCGAGATGCTTCTCTTATCTGTTCCTCAAAGCTATGCATTAAACAAAACATGCATCTGATCAGTTTAACCTGTAATTAAACATTTTCCTTAAGCAACTGACATCGTGATAACTAATAATTATCATGTGTAGCACCTTTAAAACCTATTATGCATGTTTATGTAAGAACACTATTACCATAATAATAAGATATCATTACCACAAATGTGCATACTGAATGAGCATGTCTTAAAGTAATCATGGATTCCATTAATCATACTTGAAAAATTAAAGTATTTGCTGTCTAATCTCTCAAACACTACTCGAAAGATTTTGGAAACAGCAGGGCCTGTTTACTGCAGGGCTCTCATACACGAGATCTCGTTTCTGGTGTCTCATTTTTGTTTCCTCAATTGTTGCTTATCTTCCAGCTTGGGAAACCATCAGCTCAGAGACCCACGGTCTCCCTCTGGAAGCATTTCCATGCTCTGATTTTTGGGCTCTTTGCCTGGGTTTCTGTCCGGGGAGCGCTGCCACCTTTTCTTCAGGCTGATGTGAAATGCACTCCTGAAACTTGGTTCTCCTTCAAATTAGATAATTGCCTTAAAGGAGATGAACTGATGGCTAATTGTAATTCTCTTAGTCCCTTGCACGGGGGCAGAAAAGAAACAGCCCTATTCTTCAAGTGTTCTTTTTGGGTTGTTTTTTTATTTCAATACAAGATTGCAGAGTTGGGGATTAGAGTTTTTTGGATTTATGTATAAAATTGTCAAGAGGTGACAGTTTTGAGTTTGTCTCATATTGAAAAGTCGAGCTCTGTAGATTCTGATAGAGACTGGATGACCAGGGTGAAAGTTGGGAAGAAACATTTGAGCTGCTGAGAAAACTGAAATGAGACTTTTTTGTAGAGTCAGAATATTTGGGGTTGGAAGGGACCTTGAAAGGCCATCTGGTTCAGCCCCCCTGCAATGAGCAGGGACATCAAATACCTGACATGGCCAAGAGCTAAAAAACCAACTTATTGCTTTAGGGAGATCATTCTTTTATCTGTCAGTGGGACCACGTTGAGTTTAGTAGCAAAATGCGTGTTGAGTTAAGTCTAGCGCTGTGTATTTTCTTCCTTAACATTTGGCATTAGGTAACGTGGACACAGTAAAGTATTTATTAATAATGCCAAAAAGCACATTATGTCATACAGCTCCTGAATGCTTGATGCAGTTCTGTGATAATGTTTCTGTATCTTAATGTATAAAGTGCATTGTAAGACGATAGGGAAGGAGGTGGAGAGGATTTTAAGGACTGAGAGTCTAGAGCAAGGGTAAAAAATAAAAAATACGGAATTGGGAAACAAATTGACAGACACAATGGAAGTGTGAGGAGAACCAGGACTTTGAAAATTGCTTTTCTGCCTGTAATGGCAGCAGTTAAACAGGTGGGTGAGATGGGCAGGGGGAGCTGGGGGTGTCACCACAGGAGATTGTTGTGCCAGAGACTCTGTGGGGTGAGCTCCTTGTGGTGTCAGTGAAATTAAAGAGAGCCACATGAAATGGGGACAAACAGGGTTTTCTGTGACAGGGCACAGCCTCTGGAGCTGCTGTGGCTGTGGGAGCAGGAGAGGAAAAGGAACTGAACCTCCACGTCATGGGCAGCCCTCGCAGGGAAGGGGACACGTGCGCAGACAGCAGGAAGGAAAGGCTGTTCCAAAGCCCAGCGGAATGCTTCTGAAAGGGATATAAACTCTTGTGACTCGGGGTGTAAATCAGCTCCTCCCCAGTGTGCTCAGGAAGCAGATTTCCCTGCTTGGTCTGGTCCCACCTACCTGCAAGGCTCCACCAACCTCCCGATGTATCACTTGGCGTCTTTTCCTTTCTCTCCACCAATGGAGCAGGGAGAATGCTTCCTTTGTTCCCAATTAGGCTGGCAACTTCTCAAATCCCCCGTAAATTTTCAAGAAGAATGCAAATCCTTGACAATAAAATGGAAATAAGTTGCCAGAAAGAAATTATTCTACTACCTTTTTTAAATTTGGTACCCCTCTTTTTATAGGATGATGTTGCATTTAATCCTTGGCTTTAGATTTGAAAATTCTAGAACTATAAATTGTATTCTGTTGCTTCACTTCTGGGAAAGTTATTCTTAGTTTCCTAGTCTATAGGTTGAACTAAGGAAGTTGAATGTGTTTTATTCAGAGTTTTTAAAGCATTTGAATGTTGCACTATCTGTAAAACGTGTAAGAAGCTGCACTGAATTTCCCTTCCCCCTCTTAAAAATACAATTCCTTTAGGAGCAAAAAAAACCCCTGGAAGCATCTACGTTATACTGAGTAATTATGCCCCCTGGGAAATGGAATATAAAGATCTTTAAAATCATTCAAGTGAGAGAACAAGCAGTTCAACTTTTGCCTCGCAGGAGCCATGTATTACATCCCCGCTCCCTGCTCCCGTGTCAGGGTGTCGTGCCTTGCAAGTTCACAGCCCTGGCAGAGGAAATGAAACCCAGTCAGTTACTGCAGGATTTATAGCAGACCTGCTGCTGCAGGAAGTGGTGAAAGGCTGATTGATAGTCTGAGGCAGAGCTCCACAACAAGAAACAGGATGTATGTTGGGGGTTTTATGCCCATTTTCCCCTCTGCCCTCACCCCCCTCCGTTTCAAGGCGCTCTCTTATTTTTTAGTCTCTATTTATAAATCCTTGGTGCCTTTTCTGGTAAAGCACGTGCTGCCTTCCAACTCTCGAGGAAATGGCATGGGCTGGACCAGAGATGTGAAGCCAATGTGGTGTGTCTGCTTTATTGAGGGCATTTATCTTAATGGTCCTGTTATTGCTGCTGAATTACATTTCAGCTGAGTTCCAAGTGAGGGTAAAGCACAGACAGAGTATGGAACATCTCCTGGGATCGTGGGAGCACCAGGCTGCCTGGGAGGGGAGGAGAAGGGATCCCTGATCAGCCCCGTTCTCTTGGTTCATACGCATTCCACAGACAGGTCTGGGAGGGTGGGAAACCAGAAGGAATTTGTTGCACATAAACTCTATCCAGGCAGCCCTGTGCCCAGCAAACCTGGAAAGGTTTGTTCTGAAATCTAATCTCCCTCACTGTGCACTGCTGAAGCATCCAGCAGCAGCATCTTTCCTGAAAGTATCCTCAAAGCCTTCCAGTGGGATATTGCCTAACCTTGCGGGAAAAGTTACCCCAAATAATTGTAATTATAAATCCTTCTGATGCCTTTCCTCCTGTAGCATCTACTTTTACAATCAGCATTGAAGGAGAAAGTTGTTTGCATCCTGAGCAATTGGAAGAAATGTTTAACATTGGTGTTCTCGTTATCGAGTGGGAAAGTTCTGTTTGTCAGGTTCAATAACATATCTTGTTCTTTGTTAAAGGTCAAGAAAGTTGGCTGCACTCTGCGAGTCCTTGCAGAACACCACGCTGAGCAAGTCCCACGTGGGGCTGGAGCTGGAGGAGCTGGAAGCAGCAGCAGTGCTGGTACAGGAGGAAGAGAAGGCGTTAAAAGCTGCTGGCACAGTTTCCAAGCAACAGCTGCCTTGCTCCGAGTCGGAGACAAGTGACTCTGAAGAATCCAGCAGCACTTCATCATCGGAGACAGAAGGCTCTGATTCAGATGAGCAGGAGTCCTCGACCAGCGAAGATGGGGAAATAAATTCTTTCCAAGGCACGCTCCAGGAGGAGAGGACAGCTCCACTTATTGACTGTAATGGATTAAGGCAGGGCACAAACACTTCGGCGCTGGAGGTCGGCGATGGAAAATCAAAGGTTTCCTCGCAGTCCCCGACTCCTCTTGGAAAACTGGTGGAAGAATTAGAAATGCAAATCCACTCTGCGATGAGACTTTCCGAGCAGCCTGAAGGATTGGCTACTGCAGCCTGCATTTCACAGGAACAAGAAGAAAACCCTGCACCCGAGCCTGACAGATTCTCAGACGATGCTGCTGGAAAGGGAAGTTTCTTGGAGGTGTCTCCCAAGCCCAACCCATTGCTTTTTCTCTGCGGCACAAATGAAGATGAAGACTAAAGGACCGTGCAGGAGCACAGTGTGACCCTCCAGCTCACAGCTTGTTCTGCCGTGAGCTGTCCCAAGGCTGTCCTGACCTGCACAAAGATTTCTTTTTTTGTTGGAGGACAAGACTGCTTTGAAAAGAATTGATAGGACTGTGTGATAGATACTCTCACAGTTAATTTTTATTTTTCTCCAATTCAATGGTCTCACATTTGATGTGGGAATGTATAATTTCAATAAACTTCCAGAAACCGTTTTCATTAAGCTTATTCAGTGATAGAATGATGTCCTAATCAAATACAACTGAAATGACTCATTTTAATTTTCTTTAGCTGTTGGGATTTACTTGAAAAATATCCTCATTATGTTTGTATAAACTTGTTTATGACACTGTACTGTTATTTTAAAATGCTTCATAGCAAACCAAATAATGGTTATAAGTCTAAAAGTTTAAACAGTGATGGCAAATTATTTTAAATTATATAAATTCTATATTTTTTGTACAAAATAAAGGAAATTTCTATGCCATCAATACAAGACCCAGTGGTTGTATCTTACACGACTAAGAGATAAAAGTTTATATTTCTGCAGTTCTTCCATAAGTTCTTCTAGCAGTTTTGTCATGTATTCCTTGTTTTGTGCTGTTTTTGAAGTGTTTCTGAGTGTGGACACTTCTGTTGCTGTTTAAGGAACAGAAATCCCAGTTATTTAATGTTTCTTCCTGCAGCTGCTCTCAGTCCCACCACAGCAGTGTTACCCAGAGTGGAGGAACAAGACCGTTTGTGGATCTTGGAATGGGACTGAGACCAAACCTGGCCTGGTCCTGGCTTTGCTAGTCTGGCCCGGAGCTTTGGCCAACTTATTTGTTCCTTTTTGCCTTTATAGTGTGTGTTCAGGTACTCCAGCCAGTTTAGTGCAGTTTGTGAGCTGATTTCTGCTATTGGAGTGGGGTGGCTGCTGCGAATCATCTGCTGTTACTCAGTGTCTGCAGGAGGGTTTGGGAGGATGGGACATGGAGCACCAGCTTTGGCTCAGCAGGAGCACAGACCCAACACGAGCTTCACTCCCCTGAAGAAGCAAGTTTTGATTACTTTTCAACCTTTTTTTCTATTAAAAAGTGTGTAAAAATCCTAAGTTAAATGACTTATTCTCCACCAGTGCCGTTCCCTGCTGGAAATCAGCAGGTGAGCTCTGTTCCTGCACCAGCTCCTGCTGGGAGAGCTGCAACCCTCACCTGCCAGTATTTTTTATGTTCTTAAATACCTGCTGCTCACTTAATCAGTCTCTGTGTTCTGTTCCTTGGGGGAGAAACCTTTCCCATCCTGTGTGTCAGGGAACACTTACTCTTCTAAATGCCAGCAATAAAATCCACACTGGAGCTGCCAAAGTCTGACAGAAGCAAGGGGGATGCACTTCAGGAGAAAAGAGCGATGGTCCTGCTCTCCCCAAGTTCCAGGAGTGAACTCAGGAACTCCCTGCAGCTGACCAGGGGCTGGAGAACGCTGTGTAAAATTCTATGTTTTCTGGTTGTGGTGCTGGTAAGTGTTGTTAAATATTATGTATTGATTGATGGCAAGTTTATGTGACCTCTGTAGGCGTGGGGTGTGAATTTTTTCCTTATGGTGTGATGGGAATTTCACCTGTGGCTGAATTACCCAGCACACGTGGGGTGCTCAGGATGAGCAGTGGCTGTGTGAGAGGGAAGCCTTGCTCCTCCAGAAAGGGTGCACACAGACACTTCTAAAAGAAAAGAGCTTTAATCATACTGTTTATGATACTTTACTGAGTCTGTGAGGTATCAACACTTGGGAAAACAAAAAAAGGAACTCCTAAGGAGTCAACGTTTATGTAGAGGGGAGGGAGGGAGGCCTTGGCATCCAGGAGTTGGCTGGAAAAGGATGGAGATGTCTTAGGGATGTGCTTGTTCATGTAGTGCTTTAAGGTGTTAAAAGCAACAAGTGAAATACTGGAAACCATCAGAAGTTAAACAGAAGTGGGTTTTGATTTTTATTCCTTTTTCTCATGGGGACAGTGGCAGCTTTTCCTTTCTTTCCCCAAATTAAAAATTAGAGCGGAATTGATTAAATATCTTTTTTTCCCTGGCTTTTCTTAATTCCAAACAGATTTGTGAAAAGCTTGTAAAGGCTTCGCCGCACGTCAAAACAAGAAAGCATCGATTAGACTTTATTTACTGCAATAAATGATAAATATGGCGAAGGCATTGATTCACAGCCCTGAGTGAAGGGGCCGGGTGACCCTCCAGCAGTGCCACAGCTGAGTGTTGTCACAGCCCAGCCGATGGCTCAAGGCTGCAGAAAACAAACAGGGAAACACATGTCAAGCAGATAAATTGCTCGGCTGTTCAGAGCTCTCCGTGGAGGCCATTTGTCTCCAAGATAAGGAAGAATGCACTCCAGCGCCGGGGAGAGATAAGCCAGGAGAAGAAAATGGATGTGGAGCGGCCGTGGTGGCACTCGGGCGGTGGCACCAGGAGCAGAGAGGGTCCCCGGCCCGGGGTGAGCACCAGGGAAGCGTCTCCTGTGACCTTGCAGACTTTTCTGTCGTTTCAGCAGTGGGTGATATTTATACCTTCGCTGCAAACAAACAAATGGTGTCAGTGGCAGCTGCCTGAGTCACCGAGTGTGTTCTGAGTCCGCCACGGATCTGCTCCTCCCCTTTTTCGTGGTCCGTGGGCTGCAGCCTGTGGTTATGTGGGCACATGTGAGGCATGATTTTGCATTGACACAACAACTCCGGGTTTGTAGTACTGTGGTACCCATAAATCAGGCTATTTTTATATCCTTAGGGCTTGGAGAAGTGACAGTCCCGCTTCGACAAATGCTGAATTTGGTGACCTGACTGAGATCAGATCCAAAATGCGCTGGGTAATGTTGGTTTGCATTTCATTAAATGTTTCCTCATAGTCACAAGCCACAGTACAGCAGCAACTGAGCCCAGTCGGTGGCACTTGGAGACAAAAGCAAGGTCTGTGTCCCTAAGGTGAGGACGGAGGTGTTGGCAGAGCTCCATGAAGGACAGCTCTGACCCAAGAGCAGGTCATCTCTGTGGGAGAAGTGATGAGCATGGAAAAGGGCAAAAGGTTTCAGGTCTAGAAAGCAGCAAGGTCAGCAGGTGATGGTGTTACTCCCCAGTGACCCCGGGAGCTCTGTGGTCAGTCCCTCTCTGTAATGTTGAGTGACTGTGGAAATCATTTTCCCTGGTTTCACAGAGGTACCAGGCCTAACTCAGGAAGGAAAAGGCCTTGGAAATGAACACAGAAATACAGTAAAAAGACATAAAACTCAAATCTGGCAGTGGAGATTTCTCTGTCTGCTACTGACTTGTGCAGAGCAAGCTAAAATCTGCCATTTCTGGTGTGTTCTTAAATCCCTTTCTGTGTGTCAGGATCCAGGTGACTCAAGGCCGTTGGTGCCTTGGGAGCCGCGGTGCTCACCCACACCAGCTGGAGTCACTGCTCCCTCTAAATCCCTGCAAATCTGACAAAGCTGCCCAAAATTCAATCCCAGAAACCTCTTAAAAAAAAATATAACGTGTGTGAAGGCCTGGCCTCTGTTCCATTGTGTACTCTACATAAACTCCTTTGAGGCCTCTGCCCAGGGCACCTGTGAGGCCTCAGCCCCACCTGAACAGGACTTTGGTGCTTCTCTGGGACTCCCCCTGTCTGTTCTCAGGCTGTCCTGGGGCACAGCTTGCCCTGAGTCCATAACCCAGGATAAAACCCACTGGGTGTGTGTGAGGCTGTTTCTAGCACTGGAAACAGATCCCTGGCGCTTCCTGTGGGCAGGAAGATCACCTTGAAGAGCCAGAAATGTAAAAAAGCCTCTCTCACTCATCACTGGTTTGGCTTTTACCCCTCCGCTCCATGCAGAACCCCCCTTCCTGAGTGTTGTCCTGCTCCAGGAGGTCCCATCCCTGTTCCTCCCTCCCACTGTCACCTCACCCATTCACAGGGTGCTTGTCCACACCACAGCTGCTCTTTATGTCAATATATTATATTTTACATTATTTTTTATTTTCTCATTCTGCCACGGGGGTATGGTGAGACCTCACCATGTCCTGCTTTCCACAGGGTGGGAGCTGCGAGGGCTGCAGGAGCAGAGCAGAGGAGCTGCTGAGCAGGAAGCACCGAGCCAGCGCTGACCTCAAACAAAGCTGTGCCTGGGGAGCCACAGGAGGAGAAGGTTCAGCAGCCACTTCAGCCAGGAGCCAGCAGCTGTGAGTGCTCGGCCTCTGCCGGGCAGGCCTTGGCGCCCAGGGAGGGCAGGGGTGGCTGCTGCCTGCAGCGAGGATTTTGCAACCTTCAGTTGTGCTTTCGGTCTGGAGTCAGCGGTGGGGTGAATATCTGCAAACATCCCTCTCTCTAATTACGGATGTGTGAGAGGTTTGGGAGTATAACTCATAAATGGTAATGAGGTGTCTAAAGCATAAATCAACAGGATATCAAGATGAGCCCGAGCGCCCCTCAGCTGTGCTCCAGACAACCCAGGTAGTGACCTGCTGGCTGCTCCCTACCTGCCAGGGCTGCGAGTACATTTCATCTCCTGCCCGCAATTTTTGGCAATTATGCAGAAATGTCCCATTTCCTGCAGTAAATAAATAGGGATCCGTGTTTTGCCTTGATGTAACTCCACCTCCTCTAATATGCTGCATTGTCCATTGATTTGCCTAATTATGTGTATTACAACTGCACGAGGCGCTGGGTAGCAGCAGGGGTCCGTGCTGGGGAGAGGAGGAGGGTGATTGCTCCATCTGTTCCTCCGAGCTGCCGGGAGAAGCGTCGGGAGTGAAGTGGGAAATGGAGGGAAGGAATTACCATTTAGTGCAGGTGCCTCTGGAAGGGGAATCCCACTGCCAGGTGCTGGCAGGCGGCTCTCCTGAGCTCCCCACGTGCTTAATTACCCTACAGCGAGCCTTCCCATCTCGAATTAGAGCCGGCAATTGCTGCTGAAGCCTCGAAACAAAGCAGGGAGCGTAGCAATGCTTCATCCATCTCGCTGCAGAGACCTGCATTTCCCATCCAGCAAGATTCATGCCCCATCCGGCCGAATTTAAAAGCACTTACCTGGAATTAGATGATTAATTTTAGAATCTGAATGTGGAAGTGCAGCAGGCAAGGTCAAAGCATCCGAGCTGTGGATCTGGGTTCCAGTGATGGTGTTACAAAAAAAAAGCAAGTGTGATGCTTTGTGCTGTGGATTTAGGAAGAAGTTGCTCAGGACTGTGGGAGCCAGGGCAGGGAGAGCCAGGAGAGCATGGGATGAGCTGTCAGTAGCTGCTGTCCTGAGCAAGGAGCTTTGTTCCTCCACAGCTGCTTCTCCCTGTCACGCTCCCGGATCCCTGATGGATCGGGGTGACAGTAGGGTGACGTGCTGCTCCTTCTCCTGCTGGTCCCCGCTGCTGCCAGCAGGTAACTCAGCAAATCAGTCTGTCAGCCCAACTGGAAAATAAATACCTAGGGGGTAAAAACTGCCCGGAACCTGTTGTGGGCCATCATAACAAACAATGCACAGGGACCGCAACATCCTGGGAATAACGCACCTGGAAGGGGAACCCTATCCAAGTTAAGTCCTGGTGTGTATCCTGTGGTGTTTTAAATTGCTTTAGCACTTTTCTGTGGGTTTCTGCACCGTGGGGCAGTGCTGTGAGGGGTCACACACCATCTGTGCAGCTCTGGCTGTGTCCAGGTGATCCTGCGGCACCGGGTGGGAGGATCCCAGCTGGCTGTGTCAAAGAGCTGCAGGGATCATGTGCAGGAGTTGGGAAGCTGAACCAAGGTATCTGGCAGTGTTCCAGGGCTTTATCCACGGTGTGAGGGATTAGACAAGGATTTGCCATGGGGCGTCAGTGGGAAGCTGCCTTTTACCTTCAGACGTCCGACAGCAAACCCCGTCGGCCTGGGTGGTGCAGGGTGTGCAGGCCCTCAGAGAGTAAGGGGAATAGCACTGCCTAAAAACTGGGATAAGCCTCTATTCCAGGAAGATACTGGTGCTAACGTGATTACTCTCCAAAATCCCGAAGGTCTGAGTCATGAATAATTGCAGTGATGTGCCTTTCCTGAACCTATCACACAGCTGGTTCGGACAACGCTCTCAGGCACAGGGTGGGACTCTTGGGGTGTCCTGTGCAGGGCCAGGAGCTGGATTTGGGTGGTCCTTGTGGGTCCCTTCCTACTCAGTATATTCCAGGATTCAGACAGCTGAAACTGCTCTTAATGACCCTAATGAAAAGTCCTAAATCACACTTTGCTTACAAACTGCAAAGCTGTCGGGTGTCAGTGCAAACCCAGCATGGGCAGGGCAGGGCGTGTGTGCCCGCACAAATGTGTGTGTGTGTTAATCAATTTGCTTTCCAAAGTGGCTAAAAACAGAAGCCTGAGGAGTTTCCCCTGCGAGGTGATTTCCCTGGATGCTGCTCCTTGCGCTAATGGTATCCTCTCACCAGAGAAAACATCCCACTCCAGAGCTGAAGTAGTTGGCAGGAGCTGTAATTAAGGTGTGAAGAGACTTTCCACACAAGAACCTCCCTTCCTGTGTTGGGCTCCTCGCTCGAGAACAGAGACTCTTCGGCAATTGGCTTTTACAAACGGGCTTGGACGCCTGTTTGTATTCCTGCTATTCTGTTTGGATTGCTAATCCTCCAATTTGCACCTTAAATCCCTTAAAATAAAACAAGGGCAGAAGTGTTATCGCACTGGTTTGCAGTAATAAGTGTAAGAGAACAAAATATTTATAATATAAATATTTATAATGCAAGTATTTCTGGGCCCAGCTTTATCAAAACCTTTATCAAACTGCAGTTAATATTTTTTTAACAGTGGTAGTTGCTTGAACAATAATTCTGAGGCTTAGAAATATGGTTTAAGATATTTTTGCTTAAAGAATTGTCAGTTTTATTAATTTAGTAGAGATTTATATGGGAAAAAAAGAGAAACTGAAGAAAATAGTGATGTATTAGCTCAGTAGGAGAAGTGATTCAAATTAATGTTAGGGAAGTCACAAACCAGTCCATTAAGAGAATCTGTTGGATTTTGGTGAGTCATGGGAAGATCTTTTCACTGATAACACGAAGCAGACCCTGGTGCATGTGTCCGTGGGAATGCGGGAGGCTTTGTGCTGGGAATGCCCAGCCCGGAGCTTGTGGCTGCTCAGGGATCCCCCTCCTCCTTCCCCATGGGCTCCGACCCAAGCAGGCCCTGCAGAAAGGGCTGGAGCTGCAGTATCAGCTTTTCCTGGCTGCTAACATTGCCTTAAAACAGCCTGAGTTGCTTGAAATTGGCTGGGTGTTTCCACTGGATCCCTCCCCAGGCACAACGAGGGACGAGGACGGGGAATTTTGACTCATTCCTCTGTTTTCTTGAGTGGCCACAGGCACCTCCCTTACACTCCTGGCACCCCACATCCCTTAGGATTCCAGCAGGGAAGCTCCCTTGCCAGGCAGTGGAGCTCCCCAGTTGCAAGCGGGAAAGAAGTGAAATCTGTGTTCAGATCCTATTTTTGTCTTCAATTTCCATTTTGCTGGCAGGTTCCTGAGATTACAGGTTAATCAGCGGCGCAGAGTAACCGGGTGATCTGGTGAACGCTGGAGCAGAGCAGTGACAGCTCCGAGCTGTCGGGGCCTGCTGGGACATCAATAGTAGATGGATGTTTTATAGATTAGGGAAAAGGGGCCGGATGAGTGGCAGCGGTGGGAAAAGTGCAAACACCCGGAGACATCCAAGGCTGGGAATGTGGTTTGAGCGCTGAACTGCCCCTCGCATTACACACGCAATTACAAGCTGTGTGGTGAGCAGATGGGAGCTCCAGGGAGGCTTTAAGCTGGCGGAACGCGCGTGAGGGAAGGCAGGAGGAGATATCCAAACCTCCCCTGGAGAGCGCGAGGCGCGCACGCCATGGGCCCGGCTGGATCGGCTCCACGGGTGTGCTGCTGGAACTCCGCTCCCGGGAGCTGGAGCTGCTGCTGGGTTCAATCCACCCTCCAGATGCCACAAGGAGTGCCTGTGGAGGCTGGCTCTGGGCTCAGGAGATGCCATAAGCCCACAGGCCATGCCGGCCTCTCCTCAGCATTCCCTGAGCTCCAGCACTTCCCGGCTTCGGGGAGACTTTTGGGCCCTGTCATGAGCTGGAGGAAAGCCCCCTGCGAGGACAAGGCCATCGTGACTGGAGAGTCTTTTCCTCTTCAAACTCAGTTGTGGCTGCTGTTCTTCCGTCCTGAGCTTGGATTTGTGTCCTTGCAGCAGCCTGGCACGGCGGAGTCCGTGGAGAAACAGGCTGGGAGCGCGGCCAGAGGTGAGACCACCGCTTTCCTGGCCCCTTCCCTCACTGGTAAGTTTGCGTCTCGCTTTGGAGAATATAGACAGGGAAAAAATGGACACATCTGGCTTAAAAATAAGCCGCTGAATTGCAATTTCCATCGGCTCCAAGAGGCTCCGAGGTGCCCAGCGGTGGCCTCTGCCCGCTGCGGGTGGGGTGGGAAATCGAAACCTGGAGATTTCACAGGCGACAGAAGAGCTCTATGCAAAACACACAGCGCAACTCGAGGAAAAACGTCTCCAAGTCACCAGCCTGAATTTTCACTCCACCCTAGTCCAAAACCAGCCCCTGGCAATTCGTTGCTGGCTGATTTTAGTCCGTGGGCGTCTTTAATCTCGAATGCTAAATCGGAGCAGAGTTTCAGGCTGTGCAAGCCCGCCCGCCTGCGCCGGGAGTCCTGATTCTCTTTTTCCGTTACTTTTTCCCTATTGCTACAACAATTAATTAAGAATGGTTCTGCTGAACCCTGTTGATTCATTTGGCACTTGGAAGCTTAATGAGGTGTGAACCTGCAGACTGCGGCATCGGTGTAGCTGACACGGTAATTTATATCAATTGCCGTGATTAGCCCAGGTCCTCAATCACCGCGTTGTTTCTCCGAGCAATCTGTCACAGCCCGGACGGGGGGACCTCAGCGCTGGGTTTCTCTTACACTGGCAGCAATGTTCTCGAGGTGCTGCTAACAAGGAAAACGCAGCTCGTGGGATGCTTTGAGAACAGCAACTCACGAATCGCTTCGGTAAGAACGAGCACTTCTCTCCCCCGAGATGACTGAGGTGCAGCCCTGGTTTGCAGCTGGAGCAGCTGCGGGGTTGGGGCGCAGGATCTGCCCCAGCGGCGTTTCGGGAGGGTGCTCTTTCGAGGTCAAAAGGTCTTGCTGCTTCAGCCTGTCAGGAGCCGGCTGTGAAGATCACTCTGTGGGTTGCTGTGCTCGCTGTGCTGTGACGAGATTATTCATCAGTACCTGTAACTTCTGCAAATTCAGCCCGGGGCCGTTGGAGCCAGCCCGGATCTCTTCGGGTCGAGTAGAGCACAGCAAGGGCTGTGTGACCTCTTTACAACCACACCCATCCCAGTTATGTGCTCGGTGATGCCACTGCCTCCTGTTAACCTCCATATTCTATCAAAAATCCTGGAATCATGGAATGGGTTGAAAAGCATCCTAAAGACAATCCCCTTCTATCTCTGCTGCCATGGCAGGGACACCTTCCACTATCCCCAGCTGCTCCAAGCCCCGTCCAACCTGGCCTTGGAGACTTCCAGGGATGGGGCAGCCACAGTTTCTCTGGGAAATTGTGCCAGGGCTTCACCACCCTCACAGGGAAGAGTTTCTTCTTAGTGTCTAATCCAAACCTGCTCTCCTTCAGCTCAAGGACATTCCCCTTTGTCACTACAATCCTTGTGAAAAGTCCCTCTCCAGCCTTCTAAGCCCTACAATCACACAAATGCAATGTTTGGAGTCTGGAAACAGCTCAGAGTTGAGGCATAAGGAGAAAGAGAAGGACAAGCTCCCTTCTGGCAGCCTGGGCTCAGCAAAGCCACCACAACATAAATCAACAGCTCCATCTCTGCTCTCCAAAACCACCCGGTTTATGGGCTGAAGGTCCATTGCCCGCTGCTGCATCATCTCCAGGCATCGCTGTACACCCCTGCCGGGTTTGCTGTGTGAGGATGGCACTCTGTGGGCCATCGGGAGCCCATTGCCACAGCCTGGCTGGGGACAAGGGCTGGGATGGGCAGCACGTCCCTTGGTGGCAGTGCTGGAGGCAGAGGAGCGCCGAGCACAGCGGGGCCCGTGCGGCGCCGGGCAGGGGCAGTAAATCAGCCCTGCTGATGGGGAGTGGTTTAAATCAGCCTAATTGAGCTGGTGTGGTTTCAATGGAGCTGGTGCTACTTTTGTTTATTTTATGCCTGATTAATGGGAAAATAAACAAACCGCCCCCCTGAACTGAAACCAGAACTGTGAGAAACTGAGCTGCACCAAAATAAACCCACCTTGAATTATTCCCTTAGGCTGGGTCTCTAAGCAGGAGAAATGGATACATGAATAAATCTAAAAAGCTGAACAATTAAGGTAAAGATCTTTCTAATGTTCACAGAACCAGCAAGAAATCTTAAAGTTGATTTTTCTGGAAAAGAAAATTCTGCATATTCAATGTTAATGCTTTTAAACTGATCAGTGAGGCACGGGCACATCATTTCTGTACCACTGCAGTTGTGTAAACTAATTTTAACACCCTTTCTATTTTCAGCACAGAGTCCTTAGAGTAAGTGAGCGTTTGACCTGTAACCACTGAGAGTAGTGTTCACTTTGGGGCCTATCTGCAGAGAAAGATAATTTATTTTAATGATATTTAAGCTAATGAGCTTGGCTAATAGATATTTTTGAAGCCCTTTATAGGGGTTCAGTCATGGGACAACACGCCACTGGGCACAAATGCTCATTTACTCTGCGAAATGTCAGAGAATGGCCCAGCTATTAGTAAAGTGCATTCTGTTTGATTTTTAAGAATATATTTCCATAAATTACTGGCCCTAGAAATGAAATAAATCAGCCAGCTATTCGGTGAAATCTTAAATGTTAATTGAGAGTCACGGGAGCGACTGGAGCTGGAGGAGAGAGGGACGTGGGGGATGTCCCTGGGTGCTGGCTCAGGGGCTGCCTCACCCCATGGCTCCAGCCACAGGCCTCGCGTGGATGTGTTCACCCCATGGCTTGACCCACAGGCCTCCCGTGGATGTGTTCATCCCATGGCTCGACCCACAGGCCTCCCGTGGATGTGTTCACCCCAGGTCTGGACCCACTTCTGCTGCTGGATCCTGGCAGGAGACCTCCCCATGGCTGGGCCATTGTCCAGCCATCCTGGGGGCCACCACCGGGCAGGTTGGGGTCAGCTGGGTGGGCTGGGGCTGCTCTCCTGAGCAGCTTGGGCAGCCCGCAGTGAAAAGTGAGCCCTGGGGGAGGAGGAGGACTGAGAAACTGTCTGGGGACCAGAAGGGCTACGGTCAGATGAGTCAGGCGGGCTCCACCCTGGGTGTCTGGGTGCAGGCACTTGAATTACACCGTGTGCAGGCCCAGCTTCTTCCCTGCAGACCTGGCTGAGTTTTGGGTATCAGGATGGTTCCCTGCATGTTCCTTTCCTGTTTATTTTGCTCAATGCCAGCTAACCAATGTTTCCCATTGAGGGAAGGTGTTTCTTCCACTGGCCCCAGCTTGGTCACATTTTCAGCAGCCCCAGAACTCCACAGGACTGGGCAGGGGAAATGTATCCGTGATGTCATTGCATCAGGGAATACCAGAAGGAAACAGGCCTTGCAAGGTCTATTTTCCTGCCCTCAGGCAGGTTGATCTGTGTCAAAATCATTCCCAGAAGCTGTTTATTTAACTCCTTCCTGAGCTTTTCCAGCACTGGAGATCCCAGAATGTGTCACTGTCAGGGTTTTGGTTACAGCCTGTGGCCTGGATGTGTTGTTGTTACAACAACATGGACAGCAGGTTTCTCTTCTCTCCCTGTTAGCAGCAGGGATGTGAAGCTCCTCTGTGCCCCAGAGCAGCAGTAGCAGAGGGAGGAGGCAAGGGCAGCAATTCAATCTGTGCCAGTGCTGTCTGTGGGCAAACCCTGAGGCTGCTCAGGACCCTGGATCTGAACCCCCCATCTCCCTTCCTCTTCCTTCTGGCAGTGCGGTGCTCTGGGGTTGTGCTGTGCATCCTCCTCCAGTCTCACTCCGGGGCTCCTCACCTGCAGTCACGCTGATGCACAGGTAGAGCTGTGGCACCTCCTCATGCCAGCAGCCCAGGCCTGCGCTCAGCAGATGAAAGATTATAGTGATCAATTTGGTGAGAAGGGAGATTTTTCTCCATCTGTCCACCCTCAAGGCTCTATTTCCTCATAAACCATTCCCCGAGACATCAGGAAAATTGAAGCTGTTCAGAAGTGGAAAAGATAGTTAACCTAGAATGGATGAATATCCGACACGCTGGCTGGCTCTCTGGAGCAGGAGGGGAGCAGCCAGCCGAGCCCAAGGCTCTCCTGCACTGCCTTTTGCAAAGAGGAAATGCCTCAGATCCTGGTGTTTGCACCCAGCATCGCTCCCCTCCAAACTGCTCTGCTGAGCCAAGCACATCCAAACCCTTGTCCTCGCTGCTCAAAATGCCTCTGCCCCAAACCAGGGGAGAGGTAGGCTGGGATGAACCCCCCAAACTGAGCTGCTGTTGTAGCCTGGCTGTGTAGGAAATCCTCATTAGCAGAGCCCGGGGCTGGCAGGCTGCTCCTGGCCGGCCACAGCGATTTCCTCCTCTGGATCACGGGCTTGGGCCCCGGGGCTCACTGCTTGTTTGGCAATTCCGTGTGTAATGGGGTTTGATTGGTTTGTGGTTTAAGGGAACGGCAAAAGATGAAGACAACATTTTATAGGGTCTGTGTTTGTGCAGCTTTCTTGTCCCAGGATTCCAATCCTCCCAGATTCATTAACACTCCGTGCAAAAATTTTTGGAAGCAGGAATCAGCACTGGAGGAATGGGGCAGGTTTCCAGGCGGGACTTCAGGACACAGCAGGGCATGGCCTCTGTTTCCCTCTTGAGCTGGATGAGCTGAAGGGATGTAGTCCTTGTCCTTATCCAGGTGTGCCTCCCTCCACACCCTAATTCTTGTAAGGAATTATCTCTCTTCCAACTCCATCACTTCTCCATTTTTTCCTTTTCCTTACTGCTACAGTGGAGAACATTTGTTACAACCCCTCTCGGGCTTCTTGCCAGCCAAAGATCTTCTGGGCATTCCCCAGACAGACCGGAAGAGAAGGGGTGAGCCACTGGGGTTGGGAAGATCCCGCAAGGAAAATGCTGTGGATGAATTTGCAGGTGAGCCTGCTGAAGGAGAAATCTGAGTGTTTTCTGTAGGTGCACGGGGGTGGCTTTCCTGAGGGCCAGGCATGACCAAGATCAGGAGTGGGAAGGTGCTCCTTGGAGGAGCTGGGAGCTGCAGGGCAGACCGCAGCCTTGCTCTTAGCCCTGTTCAGCCTACGGATGCTCCACAGCCGGGAGGAAACTATGGCACCACACAATTTTATTTTTTTGCCTAAAGCCAAGTTTCTGCCAGGAAAATTTCTCCCACGTATCCTGAACTGAGCCTGCGTGGGCAGCCCCCAGCAGCTGGTGCTGTCTCCCACCAAAGCCCAGTGGCAGCGAGGGAGGCAGGGAGGCCAGAGCTGCATCCCAAAATAGTTGGGGTCCTCATGAGATGGCAAACAGTGACCTCAGCCTGGAGGAATGAAAACCACTCATCCTACAGAGATCCCCTGGAGCCGTGGGTGATGCGGGGGGCTGATGGTCCAAGGGAGAACCCTGTGGGAGCACCTCAGCCCACTGATGCTGCAGGAAAGAGCTCAGCCCTCCCCACAGCCAGCATCTCCTGCCATCCCTGTGTCCCTGCCATCCCTGTGTCCCTGCCAGCCCTGACCCGCAGCTCCCTCTGGGCTTTCAGATGCTGCTACAATGCCAGCAAGGGTTGGGAGCAGCATGCTATTGCAAGCATGAATGCAGAACCAGTCCCTTTCCTACCAGCTGTCAAAAAGTATTATTTAATCTCAAATAGCTCTCAGTAGCTTTTTTTGTTGTTGTTTCCTCTAGTTTGTTTTAAGAAGGTTGTTGAGTGTGAGAAAGCAGGAAGCAGTGTCAATAACACAGTGGGTTTTTTTCTTTTCACAGACACCCTTTGAACTCCCTCTACTCTGCCTCCCCTCCAGTTACATTTACACACCCTATAAATAACCTTCCAGGGCTTTGAAATGCTTTTATTAGAGCTAGGAGTGGAGGTTTTTTCCAAATCCAGTGTTATTTGCCGCATTATCTGTAGACAACCTTCAGCATAATTACTATAAATGGCTTTAGGATTTAACCCGTCCCTGTGTGGGCTGAACGAGAAGGAAAACCAGGCAGAGGAGGGGCAGAAGCTTGGGAAGGAGATGATGGGTGTGCTGGGACCCCACGGCCCTGGGTCTCTGGGGTCTGTGGGTGAGGGGAGCTGAGGCCAAGCCTGACCCAATTCATTCCCCATGGTCATCCCTGGGAACAGCTGCCCTGGACACTTGCAGGGTCCTGCGGGAGCACTGGGTGTCTGGATCCTGCAGTCCTGCAGCACCAGCTCTGCTGGGAAGCGCTGGGAGCAGGGTCTGGGGAGTGAAGGCAGTGGGTCCATGAGCAGGGTGTCCCCAAGTGCAGCCTGCCCTGCCCAAAACCCCTGCAGGTGCAAATGTGTCACCTCTGAGCCCAGGGAGGGAACCTGGACCAACATCCTCATGTTTGGGGTCAGTTCAGCACAATCTGGCTTTCTGGGATGGGTATTTCTGTTGCTTTGTTGTTACTTCAGGCTTTACCTTGCTAACTCCCAATTTTCACTACTTTAAGCCACAAAATTATGGTCTTTCGTAATAATTCTTTGCTGCCCGCAGCGCTCTGTTCCTTGGCGTCCCATGCCAGAAGCATTGAAGATCCTGCAATAAGGTTTTGGGGTTTCTCTGCTCTGGGTTTCCTTCCTTCCCACTGTCCTTCATGGTGTAGCAAATGGATGGGAGCCACCTGTACAGATTCACTGACCCTCATTTGGCTCTTTTCCCTGTTGTTTTTATTTTTCTATCAGTCATCACTAAGGCTGTGGCTTAAAGAAGTGCTCAGGGTAAGTTTTGCTGTCTCCCGGAGCCAAATCCCTGGAAAATCACCAGGTCTCCTTAGCGTAGCCCTCAGTAACAGCAGATTTCTGGAAGCTTAATGAGCTGTGAGGTGAGACCGCTCCCTCCAGCCTTGCAGCCCCCAGGAGTCTTTATCTCTGCCTCTTGCCTCACTAAATGATGAAAATCTCTGTCACCATCATCAATCTTCAATTTTCTGTGCCACCAGGCTGATGCAGGGAACTCCTGCAGCTCACCTGGGCTGGAGGTGGCTCTGCTCTGATGAATGTCCCTTGCAGCCACCTGCCACAAGAGCTGGATCTAGATGGCCTTTAAGGTACCCGCTAACCCAAACCATTCTCTAATTCTATGATTCTATGAATTTGAAAGTCAGGAAATGACAAAACCAACCCATGATATTTTTAATTAATTGAAATATTTCTGTTTGTGAACACATTTGTCTTGCTTTGTTTAAAACTACAGGTGTACAGGTAAAAACCCAGCTCCTTAATATGATATTAAGTAGGAAGTTAAGTCTTTATCATAATTTTAAATAAAATAAAATATTGCAACTGGGACAGTGGACAGTGGTGGATTATACAGTCTTTAATACATTTATTCCTTCACAATGGATATCACTGTTTTGAGGTGGACACCTTTGGTAAGGGGAATGAAAACCACAAAAAAAGAAAAAGACTCTTGGGTAAATAATATTACTGCCTAAGAATAAACCCACTAGTCCTGAAATATTTATAAACACATTGTTGGGATGATGCATTTTGGAGGAACTGAAGGAAGGAGGAATTTTCCTGACCAGTGTACTGGGAGCCTGGCAGGTAATTTTCTATTCCAGATGTAGCTTTTGCAGGCGAGTGCGAGCGATGAAGGGCATTAGCTAAATAAGAGATGATTTAGTGGTGATGGCACTGTTGGTCCACGGATCCCACAGCTGCTAAATTTCAATATAAACTCCATAACTCTGGAGGCAGAAAGAACTGAACACGCACAAGAGACTGTTTCTGAATATATTTTTCCCCCTTCTCTCCAATAAGAGGCACAAATAATACCGTATTTTTCAAAGTGCAAAGCACTTTACATTGCAAATAGTTACATTAAATTTACATTTCACGGGTGAGCGGCCATAGCTGCTGCTTGCCACATCCTTGCTGGTGACACTCCAGCAGTTGTACATTATCTAGTGCCCACCGGGCTGTGTGTGCCTGGACTGTCCAGGATCAGAGGGAG
Organism: Pomatostomus ruficeps; assembly: GCA_013400735.1. Lineage (NCBI taxonomy): Eukaryota > Metazoa > Chordata > Aves > Passeriformes > Timaliidae > Pomatostomus > Pomatostomus ruficeps. Next base: position 58,061 of record VYZT01048213.1, read on the forward strand.
ATGAGGGCAGAGCACCCCTGATCTCCATGAGCACCTCCCACAACCTCATCCGCAAAGTCAGAGTGGAAGTGCTGGGGAGCAGGTGCTGGGAGAAGGCCTCGTGCAGCCAGGTAGTGACTGCTGGGCAAAGCCAAGGGGAAATCCATTCTTCCAGTACTGAGGATGTGATTCCTGCATCCTCGAGGCTGGCGGGAGCGAGACACATCCCTTTTTTGGGGTAAGAGCAAAGCCACGCGTTCCAGCTAAGCAGCAGCCAGCCTACGGACACACGGTGCTTCCCTGGAAAGGTCAGCGCACTCGCCATCCCTGTCTCCTCCAGAGGTGATCAGTGAGATGCAGACACTGCCCTGACAGTCGTTCTGCCCATGGAAAACTCATTTTCTGCCACTCCTCACTGGGAGGTGCAGAACGGCCGCCGTTACCCCGAGAACGTGTGTGCTGCTCCTGCCACGCGCCACCTCTCTGGTTTGTGCTGGCACAGACAATTCTCATGGAATCACAGAATCATTTATGTTGGAAAAGACCTCTGAAGCCATTCAGTCCAGCTGTTAACCCAGTACTGCCGGTGCCAGTCTCCAAGCGCCACATCCACATGTCTTTTAAATCCCACTCCACCGCTGCCCTGGGCAGCCTGTTCCAGGGCTTGACAACCCTTCAAGTGAAGAACATTTTCCTAATAGCCAATCTCAGATAATTTCCTATATAATAGCCAATCTAAGATTAATTTTCCCTCCCTCCTTTGAGGAGCTCCCTGTCGGAGCCACCCTGGCAGTTACAGGCTCCCTGATTTTTCTGCCTAATCAGAAAAAGGTGCGCTGGCCTCCCTGTCCCTGCTGACAATTGCTGCTGTGCCTGAAGCCACTGATCAAAACCTGGGTGCTCCCAGGGGCTGGGTGGGTTGTAGGAATGAGTGTGTAACCCCCTGGCCATGGGGTCCCTCTGCAAAGTCCCTCTGCCACCAGCACCTCGTGTCAGGCAGGAGCTCAGTGCTCCTTCACTGCCATAAGAAAATGTGGGGGTTTTTTCTTTCTTTCTTTGCTTATCTGCAGCATCCTTGATGACTTTTCTGATCATCCACCCCGTGACCTTCTCAGTGCATTGTTTCATCTGCAGTCTCAAGGTTTATTGCTTGTCATTTATCTGTGTTGGCTTTCGTACCTGCGAGCCCGGGGTCCGCACCTGAGTCACTCCTCACCTGCGGGGATTATTCCTCCTTAGCTGCTGTGCTGGCATTTACCATCCTGGCAGCCTCTGGAGCCTGCCCCGTGCTGAGGCCAGGCTGAGCCACAGCTGGGTTTGCATCCATGGAAAATCAGGGAGACCTGAGAAGGCACAGTGGGGTTTGGTCCCATCTCCAGAGAGCACAGAAGGGCAGAGGGGGTGGCACAGGGAGCCCTGGTGGGAATGTGTCCATTCCAGGCACGAAACAAGCATTTATCTCCTGTGGGATTTATCCTGCCGGGGTTTTTGTCCAGCAGTGCCCACACTCACAGATTAAAAACCCATGTGGGTTTGCCTGCCTGTGCCGCAGCCATGACTTCGCTGATGTGTAACTGTAGCTGCCTGTTGGGATTTGCTCTTCTGGATTTGTTTGCAGGCTCCTGGGAGAGATCTCCCGTTTTATGAATGTTTTTCCTGCACACTGTGCTCCTGTTCCCTGCGAGCAGCAGCACAGCAGGACTCTGTCACCGAGCCCCACGCCGTGTCACGGCCTGTGCCACATCGCAGGGCCAGCTCCTGCTCGCAGCATCATCATTTCCAGAACGGTCCCTCCATGAAAAAATCTCAAGCAGTTCCTTAATAAACTAGTTCAGCGTATAAAGTATTTAACTGTTGTGTAATTTCCTGGCAAGCCAGCGGGTCCCCTCATAAATGCAGGAGCGTCGTGCTGGCTCCTGGCCAGCGCTCAGGCGTCCCTGGCCACTTGCCCTGTGCCAGCTCGTAAAATCCTCCCTTGCCGGCTCCCCTTCCCGCCCCACTCCCCACCCCAGATCCCTGTGGTGCCACAGACAGGTAGGGGGGTCTGTGAGCCCCCCAAATCCTCCTTGAGGCTCACTGCCCTGTCCTGTCCTGTGCAGGGAGGAGCTTGGGCAGTGTCACCCGGCCACCACGGCCCCAGCACTTGTGTGACAGAACCAGTTTTTCTCCTCCCGTTTGCACACGCGGAGCCCTTTCCCCGGGGGTCAGATGGTTTCTGGCGCCTGCAGCAAAGCCACAGGAAATATCACCGACTTCAGGGGTTTCTCTGGGTTTTAGCAGTTTCTCACCTTTCCGGGCAGGAGGAAAAGCGTGGAGAAGTGATTCATCCCACCCCTGAAAGCCAAGCCAAAACCCACCAGGGAACCATCTGAGCCTCGGGCAACGAGTCAAACCTCGCCGTGCTCTAACCCAAGGTCACGGCTGTGGGGCCTGACTCAGATTCCTCAACCTTTAGGGTCCGATCCCAGGGGCCTGATGCCTCACCACACTGGCCCATCCCTTCTTTCTGTTTATGAATTCCCTGAAAAACCTCCAGCCGCTGCCTTCCCCACAAATCTCCCTCAAGGCACAGCTCCTTGCTCATGCTGCCGGGTGCCTGTGGGTCTGTCGGGCTGCTGGTGGCTCTGCTGAGGTGTTTGTGGGTCTGCTGAGGTGCTGGTGGGTTTTTTAGGGTGCCAGTGGGTCTGTCGTGGTGCTGGTGGCTCTGCTGAGGTGTTTGTGGGTCTGCTGAGGTGCTGATGGGTTTTTTAGGGTGTTGGTAGGTCTGTCGTGGTGCTGGTGGGTTTTTTAGGGCACTGGTGGGTCTGTTTTGGTGCTGGTGGGATTTTAGGGCGCTGGTGGGTCTGTTTTGGTGCTGGTGGGTTTTTTAGGGCACTGGTGGGTCTGTTTTGGTGCTGGTGGGTTTTTAGGGCGCTGGTGGGTCTGTTTTGGTGCTGGTGGGTTTTTAGGGCACTGGTGGGCCTGCTGAGATGCTGGTGGGTTTTTAGGGTGTTGGTGGGTCTGTTGTGGTGCTGGTGCTCTGCCAGGTACTGCAGCTGCCTGTCCATGTGCTGTCCCGATGTGCTGGCCAGCTGAGGGAGGCCGAGCTGCGTTTGAACCAGGAGGGAGGTGGGACCAGGATGCAGCTTCAAAGGCTCTGAACCGGTTGCCAAGAAGTTCAAAGTGGCAGATTTGGGGGCTGTTTCAACCTTGATACCTTACCCTCGGAGCTGTTGGCATGCTGTGGTGGGGTTTGGGAGGCTCTGCTGGCCTGGCTGGGTGTGGGGCTGTGAAACAGGTCCTGAGTTTGCTGCAGACCCCTCCAGGCAGGGGACGATGCCTGATCTGGTGCTGCAGCCCCCAGCAAGCCTGGGGGAGAGAGGAGAAGGGGGCCAGATGTCTTTGTGTGTGAAGTGAAACCATCTGGCCACAGACAGACAGACACATCCCACGCTGGGCTGTGTGGGCCTGGGTGGGTGGCAGGGGCTCTCCAGGGAGAGGGATGGGGAGAGCAGGACACGGAGCTGGGCTGCCTGAAAACACCTGGGCTGCAATGAGAGAAGATTCTTGTTCCCCTGGCTGTGAGACTGGACATGCTGGGCACACTAGGCACACTGGGTTTCCTGTGACAGCTCCACAGAGGGCAACACCTGACCTGGTCTGCTGGCAGAGCAGGGTCTGCTGGAATGTCCTTCCTCAGTCTGGAATCAGTTAGGATTATCCAAGAGGTTCTCTAGGGTCCCTTCTAACCCTTCTAATGATTCTTTGATTTTACATTCTACATTTTTATTCTTCATATCCTCCACATCTCTAGAGAAACCTCCATTTGTGTGTGAGCAAAGGTTAAGTTCCCACAGCCGTGCGTGGGGCCTCCTGTGTTCAACCTCATTAAAACAAAGAGTTTTAAGGAGGAGATCTGCTGGCACCAGGCCTGGTACAAAGCTGCTGGGGCTGGTGAGTTCTCCTGATAACTCTGAGAACTTTGGACTCTGCCCTCTGGCACACGTGGCCCTCAGAAGGGATTCACACCCTGTGGATAAAGAGAGGGAGCTGCTGGGAAGCCCCTTCCATTTTCTCACCCACAGTGAGTTTTTTGTAATAACAGATGTGTTTTGGGTAGGGCAGATAAAAGGTCACGCAACATCATTATCCGTATTTCTGAAGGAGAATCACTCACAGGCTCTCCACAGCCTTTGGAAGGGTGTCTGAATCTGCTCGAGGATGCAGTTGTGCTGGGGATGGTTTGGATCTGTCTGGATCATTTGTGCCAAGCCAGAGCAGCAGCAGAACCATCCTGCTCTAAATGCTCATTGGAAGTGTCTCATCCTCCTGGGATTTCTGTTAATTGTATTAGCAGGGGGTGACATTTGAATTTGGCAATTCCCACAAGAAGGCAAGATCTGCTGGCAGAGCTTCCCCTAGAAATGCTCCCAAGCCCCCGCCTTGAACCCATTCCTCATCAGCCCAGGAGATTGTGGTCATATTTCAGTCCCGTACGTGTAAGTTACTGGGATTTACATGGACATTCTCCCCACAGGGAAGCCCCAAGCACCTGCTCAGTGCTCTGCTGAATCACAGCTTGGGAGCACAGCTGGCAGCTATGATACAAATTAGGATTTTATTCACTATTTTATACCAGCCCTGTATATATCTTGCTGCTTAATGTGGGAGTTTTTTCTCTCTTTTTACCTCTTTCCAGGCCAGTTTCAGACCAGTTTCTTTGCTTGCTTGTCCTGCATCTATTTGCTCCAACCAGCTTCTGCCGTGGAAGGTTTCATTTGGAAGCACCATCCCACGAGGAAATCAATTGTGTTTTTGTTTGAAATTGCACAGTTCTCCATATTTCCTTATCTATGGCTAAGTGGCCATCACCTCCTAATTATAGTTTCCTCTTTTTTTAACTACTGTGCTCAATTTACAGCCTAATTACTCTTACCTTGTTTGTTTAATGAAGCTTACATAATGATTCCTGTGATCTTCATGAAACGTTACGCTGGGATTTTACTTTTCACTTTATAAACTGCGATTTTATATTAACGTTTTTTAACCTCAGGTTTCTAATCATAAAGTCATAAGGAGTTTAATTGATTTGAAACTAGCCATGCCCTGAAGTGTGTACATGTCAGATTGATTCAAATTGATCCAACGTGTTTAAATAAAACTCGTGCCAAAAGCACGTCGCACCTTATGCTGCCAGATATTTGCCCAAAGCCCTCCGGTTACTTAATTATGCTGCCATCTCAGTGTAATAAACTATTGATTAGGTCGTGTTTTTATGCAGGTTTGTTGTAGTTTGGGGAGCCAGAGAAGCCCCCCAGTCCCTGAAGGCAGCACAGGCACATCGTGTTGGAGGCAACTGGTGCAAATCCACGTGGTGCTGGTACTGGGGGCTCCAGTTGCTGCTCACTGCAGCAATTTGAAGATTTTGTCACATATCCTTGTGTCTTCTCCCAGTTTGGGTCAGCCTTGGTGCTCTGGGAAGCCGCTCCTGCAGTTTAAAGAGAGGAATGGGAGGCCAGAGGGAGAACACAAGGTGTGGAGCCAAGCTGACACAGCAGCAAAATCTGATTTCAAACGGAGTGGTCAGCCTGGAAATCCCCCGTGTCTGATCTGCTGGCTCTGCTTTGCACATGGACCTGCACGATTTGCTGAGATCTGACAGAGCCAAACATTTCCAGCTCTCAGGCATTCAGCTCTCCCGTGACAGACACAGAGGCTGCAGCCCCCAAGACAGCCCTGCAAACTGTGGCCAGCTGCCTCCCACGAGATGCTAAATTTGGTGTCTCTGGCTGAGGGATGCAGCAGCCATTCCTGCTGTTGAAAATACCCAAGAAATACAAAAAATCGCTGTTTCTTGGTGAACACCCTGGAGCCATGGAAATGCCTTTTGGAAAGGAAGATTTGATCCAAGCAAGCCAAGATGTAATCAGCAAAATCAAATGCTGCATTTTTACCTGAACCTGCCCAAGCAGTGCTCAGGTCGTGTCACCATCACCAGGGATCTCTCCAGGGCCCCCATCCCTCCCCTGGAATCATCTGCCTGCCTAGAAAAGCCTGATGAGCTGATTGATATGAGTACAAATTTGTGAAAGAAAATGAAGACAGTTCGATCTAGAAAGATGGCAACAGATTTTTATCTTTAATTAGACCTCAGTATTACTACTGGATTTTTATTTATTCTGTAGTTGGATTAGATTTTAATAAAATAGCTGCATGTGTCAGTACAGATAAGCAGAGACAAAACTGCTCAGTGGCCTAAACCGTGGCAAAGTTGATTACGGTGACTGGTACAGTCAGAAGTAATGAAGTCAGATTTGGTTTTAACCATCTTGGATTATTTTATTATAAATTTGTGCCAAAAACCATTGGTTAAGCTGTGATGTATATTAATGTAAAGGCTCACAAATAAATAAATAGAAACACAACAGGTGGATGTTGAGCCCCAGTAAGTATTTGCTGGCACAGCCCTCTGTCGCAGCTGTGTCTTCTTCCCAGTCTCCAGTCCCAGGGGTGAAGAGCTTGAGCTGGGTGAGGTGAATCCCACAGAAAAGCTTCCCTGGAGTCCTGGACATCCCTGATCTGCCAGAGGCAGCAGAGCAGGGGCAGACAGCAGCGGTGCAGTAAAATACAAAAATGCTGTTATCAGCCATGCTGTTACCTGATTTCCAGGTCTCAGGGTAGATTTCCTGTGAGCTTCAAGTCTGTGCTCCAGAGTCTGAGCTTCGGAGTGCTCTTTTCTATGTAGATGACACTGATTAGCCAAATGAGCTGTTCCCCACAGACAGAACTTGTGGATTCAAATCAGAAACTCAGAGCTCAGAAAAGCCAGGTTTGTTTGCTTTTATTTAACTTTTCGTGCCCTTGAGAGCACAGGGGTAAGGAAGGGCTTTGTGCACACAGAAAGTGCACTGGAGCTGTGACTACACCTTGGGTGCTCCATGTGCCACCTTGGCCCACAACACACCCACAAAAATCCTGCCTTGATTGTCATTTCTCCACAGGCCAAGCAGGGGCGTTGTGCCTTGATTCCAGGGCAGAATTCCCCACGGAGCACTCGTGCTCGTGTTGCCCACGCCGGGGCAGCCCTCTGCTCATGGTGTGTAAATCACACATCCCTGCGTTGCCTCGCTAGTAAAAGACTGGAGCTCCAGAAATAATGTGCATTGCTCTCATGAGAATATTTTTTATCAATTGGCCCATAAAATCCACCGAGGAATTATGTGAGTACCAATATATCTTTACCGTCCTCCCACTGATGAGAGCGTTTATTTGGTACAGGCGAAATTGAATTTTAATTTGTTCTCCTTCACGCGGGCAGTTCTCATCTCCGGGTGTAAATACGGTGCTTAAACAAACCAATGAGTCTGCTGGGACGTGGGTTATGTGCATCCCCACTTTTCATGCCCTGGTGGCACTGGCTGATGGAAACACGGCAGCCCCAGCGTGTGTGTGGCCAGGCACCTCAGTCTGAGCCTTGTGCCTTGTAGGCACTGCTGGACACATCGGAAGGGACAGATTTCCCTGGGTGGCCATGGCAGCCCTGAGTGCCCTCAGCACCGTCTGTGCCCACACTTGGAGTCACAGGCGCTGCAGGCAGTGGCTGTCTCTTTCTGTGTGCACATCCCGAGCTCTGCAGCAGGTTCTGGCACCTGGGGACATCTCTGTGCTGCCTTCACGGCTCTGCAGGTCCCCAAAGGCTGGCGGTGACATCACCCATGCCGGGCCTGGGCTGCTCTGACACTGGTCACTGCTGTCCCCCCTCCACAATGACCACAGTGCCAGCCCTGCCAGCAGTGCTCTGGGCTGGAGCAAACCCTCTGACCCATGGGCAGGATCGTGGAATCGCAGAACTGTTTGGGTTGGAAAAGCCCTCTAAGATCATTGAGTCCGTCTGTCACCCCAGCATTGCCATGTTCACCACTAACCCATGTCCTTGAGTGCCACATCCACACATCTTTTGAACACTTCCAGAGATGGGGACTCCACTGCTTCCCTGAGCAGCCTGTTCTAGAGCCTGACCACTCTTTCAGTGAAGAAATTTTCCTTCATATGCATCCTGAACCTCCTGTACAATCATTTGGCCCGTGTGGTTTTCTGTATCTCACAGAGGGTCTGGGGCTGTCGGAGGTCTCGGGGGGAAATGCACGGGGTGGAGCCAGATGTTTCCAGTGGTGCACTGGAGCAGCAGAGGGTGCTGGGGGGGCTGATGGACATGGAATCTGTGGGACCTGATGGGCAGCCAGGTTGAAGGCGAAAAGGGACAGTGACACCCGTGGAGCTGGTGATGGCTGCCTGCAGAAAAAGGGGTGCTGCCCAGCCAGCCCCTGGTCACCAGCTGCCCCTCAGACTCCGGCTTTGGGATCCAGCCTGAAAACCAAACACTGATCCAAGCCCTGCTTTTCCTGGTGTGTGCATTCCTGCTGCGGCCCCGCTGGCTCTGTGGAACAGGGCACTCAGAGCTGCGCTGTAAATCGAGCGCTCCCTGCTTTCCCTGGCTGCGGGGAGATTCCCGGGGCGATGGAGGCAGCCCCAGCCACGCTCCCGGCCCCGGCTGTGGCAGCTCCGCGCTGTGAGGCTGGAAGGGGCCAGGCAGAGGTTAGGCCTAATGGCAGCAGGAGGACAGGATGATTTATCCCGAGTCACGGCTGGGCAGGGGGATATCTTTATCTCTGCCGAGCCCCGCAGCTGGCTGATGGAGCACAGCTCGCTCTCCTTGATAAGCGTGTGGGCAGCATATATAATTCTTGCGGAGCTTTCCTGCTAACCTAAACAGAGATTCTGCAAACTTTATGTTCTTGGAAGATAAAAGGTAATGAGACTCCATACATTTCCTGGCTGAGCCCCTTTACCAACCTTTCGATTGCTTCCAAAATGCCCTCCCATAACCTCTCCATTAGAAATAGATTGGCGGTCTTAATTCTCCTCTTATCACAGACAGCGCCCAGGGGGAAGAGTCATGTCCTTCCCCTGCTGCTCTCCGGGAGAGATTTGCTTCCCGATCCGGCTGTAACCCAGAGCAGGTCCTGTGCTGCCGGCTGTGCCACACAGATGGGGAGGCGGCAGGGATTTGTGGCAGTTCATATATCTGCACTGATGGAGAAGAATTAAAGGAACAGGAGAGCATTGAAAGCAGACGATTGTATTCCTGAGGTCGGGCTATTACATTTTATTTATCATTTAAAAATACTGTGTCTGCCGCCCTTTGAAACCTGCTGAAATCCGGCCCTGCTGGTGCTGTCCTGGATTTGCAGAAAAGGGCAATTTCTGTTCTTCATTAAACAAAGATGCCATCCGCTCCATCAGCTTTTGGGTTTGGTTCCAAGCAGCTCAAAGCTATTTTATGTTTCCTGATTTTTTTAAACCGTGGCTGATGCCCGCTTTTCTTTGCTCCTGGCTCCGTGGTCAAGCCAGGGAACAGAATTACATTGCTTTAGCCTGGTCCCTTGCTGGCTCAGGAATCCAGGGGCAGTTCCCAGCCCTGAAGCAACGACCCTTTTTCTAGCACTGAATTCTGTAATTCCTGTTTTGTTTCTGGAGGTAGATAAGCCAAGGTGAGGTAAATAAGCTGGTACCTGTGCTTTGTGCCCTATAGTCTCTCTGCATCAGCCTGTGGCTGATCCATGAGCTGGTCCCAGTCCGGGGTGCTCCCTGCCTGCTCTCCTGCCACAGACGCTCCGGGTACCCACTCTCCACGCTGGGGCCACTTGCTGCTGTAGGCTGGGGTGTGTTTCATACAAATCTGACACATAAACCTGTCAGGGCTCTGGTGAGGCTGATGCAAGGTGTGCTCCCTGTTTTCCAGGACTTTCAGGATGGGTGGGCTGGGAGCAGTGGGATGTGCTCTGCCCTGCTGGGGGAGGACGTGGGGAGCCCCTGGGATGTTTCCAGGCTGCTCTCTGCCATCGGATGGGCTGGGGGAGGACGTGGGGAGCCCCTGGGATGTTTCCAGGCTGCTCTCTGCCATCTGACAGGCTGGGGCAGTCCCTTGGGCAGGCACAAAATAAGACTCCTGAAGTTCTGGATGGATTTATCAGGCTGTGCTGCTCAGATGGCCCCTGAGTATCTGCCCAAGGCCAGTCTGACCCTTGCTGGTTTCTGTTTGCTCCGGGGCTGGTGAATGCAGACTGCTCCTCACAAGGCATTGCGATGCAGCCAGCCAAGTGCCAGAGTATCACCAAATGACTATTGATTTTCTAGCAGGGCGGCTGAGCTGTAAGCAGGAGACCTGCTCTTTAGCCTGGCTGCATGTGGCGAAGAGGAGAAAATCAGCCAAGTGTCACTTACAGACCCCGGTGTGCCCTGCTGACCCCACACACCCTGGGTGCCAAGAACAGCGTTACTCCCAGGGCAGCAGCAGGCATTGGAGTTCTTCTGTGTGATGTGGGTTGAACACTCTGGGGCCTGTGCAGGCAAAGGAGGCACATGGAGCTTGCTTTTTTGGGTGTCTATGCCCACAGGTGACCGTGTGAAAGTGTCTGGGGATCCCCCAAGGTGCCTGAGGCAGGTGTGTTGCAGGAGGGAGCTCGTGCCATGGAATTACAGAATGGTTTGAGTTGGAAGGGACTTTAAGACCATCTCGTTCCAGCCCCTGCCACAGGTAGGGACACATTCCCCTGGACCAGGTTGCTCCAAGCCCTGTCCAACCTGGCCTTGGCCACTTCCAGGGATGCCCAAGCCCTGCCTGTGGGGTTTTGGCAGCTGCTGCTGCTCAGAGGTTTGTGCAGGGAGTTGCACTCTCTGAGGAGCAGCCGGGAGCTGTGTAGCTGCTGCCATCAGGACGGTGCCTGTTGCTATAACTACAGTGCTCAGGATCCTGTCTGGCCAGCAGCACTCCCAGAGTGAAGGGAGCAGGAGGGCTTGTTGGATTTCGTGTTTATGGTATCAGTTACAGTGGAATTACATCTTGAAAACAAATTTTGACAGGTTTGTATCCATGCTTGAGAGACCCCAGGAGGAGATTGGATCTCCGGCATTTGGGTGCTGGCTGGCAGAGCTGGGGGTGTCCCACAGTCCCTGTGTCACCGGGTTGGCAGCTCCGGCCCTGGTACGGTGCCTCCCTGAGCTGCAGGGCTGCCCTCCAGCCACAGGCAGGCTCATCCAGCAGCAGCGATGTGTGTCTGGGTCAGGGCAACAGAGCTGTGCTCCTCCAGCACCTTGGGAACTGCTGGAGTTGCAGAAAGTGCTGCCTCAGTTTCCCTCTCTCTCTCCAATACCCTCACACCTACCCACGGTACCAACACAGCTCCTGCCCCTGTCTGTTAGGAGAACGTGGTAAGGACAGACTAGATCTGTGTGGACCGTCCTGTCCTTGCTCCTGCACCCCCACTGCCCCCAAACATCCCAGAGAGCCCTGCCTGTCCCTGCCACGGCTGCTCCTGCTCAGGAATCTCCGCACTGGGTCAGAGTTCCATTCCCTCAGGCTGGAGGGGTTTCCCTGAAAGCCTCGCTCCCAGCACAGTCTGATCACGATGCTCTGGCCCCAGCTGGCATCTTTTGCGTGACCTGTTCCGATCCCTCAATCCCAGACATCGCCCAAGGGATGTTTTCCAGCAGAAAGAGCCTTTTGGCAGAAGGAAAAAGTCAGTTCTGCCTTGGCAAGTGCTCCGTCAGGAGCGATGGCCAAAATCCACCACCATTTCTTCCCACTCATTCTTGAAGCTGCAGCATCTGGGGCGATGAGGGAGGCAGCAGGCAAAGCCCCGCCAAGGGCTACTGCACCCCAAATTTATCCCTTGCTTTATTCCCACCTGCCCCAGAGCGGTCAGTTGGCTGTGAGGGAGGTCAGAGGGCATGAAACCCTCTGCAGAATGTGGCCAGGCTGGGTCAGGGTGGTTTGGAGCAAGGTTTATCTGCTTCCCATCAGCTCCTCCTGCGCTGCAGCAGGACAAGGTGGCAGCTCTGCAGGGCCAGTGGTTTGCAGCTGCGCTTCATTTGGGGCGCTGGGGGTTTCCTGGAACAAATAAAGCCTCCTAGCAGACCACCTCTGTAGCTCGAGGAGATGTGTGTGCATCCTCTGCTGCCTTGCAGCGAAGATCTCAGGCGGGTAATGACTTTGCTTGGCTAATTTAGCCCCTGCCCAGCTCTGACTAATTACAAGCCCTTTTGGCTTTATTCTTGCGTAACCCTTTAAGTGTTTCCTTTGGAAAAGGCGCTGCTTGTGCTAAATGCAGAGGCTGCGAGCTTCTCAGAGCCTTTTTTCCAGGACAGCATCAAATGCAGGCTGCCAAGAAACCAGGCTGCAACACGTGTGGAAGTGCTGCTGAGCCAGCTCGGGAGTGCCCGGGGCAGGGATGGGGCCAACAGCAGCCAGCAACTTAATTTTCCTCCTCTCCTTTATATGGAGGGAGGGAGGGAGGGAGGAGGAGGAAAGCCGCGTTGGCCATCTCCTGACTGCACTTTGAACTGAGTAATAAAACTGTACCGAGGGATTGATTTTCGGTGCCTCGAGGCACCTCTCGCAGGAGAGGTGTGGGATGTAAATTTTTCTGTCGGGTCAGGCTCTGCAGCCGGGTGAGGAGGGAGTGTGGGGCTGCTGCCCCGGCCACTGCTCCGGCCCTGCTCCCGCCTCTGCGGGGTGATGCTGCTGTGCCCAGGGCAGTTGTTTGTCACCGACTGGGAGGGGTGACTGGCAAGCCTGAGAGGCTTCTTTTCCTTCAGCTGTGCTCACGGGGGCTGCTCCATGCACAGAGGTGGGTGTTGCAGATGTGCACCCCGCATTTGGCACTGTTTGATGGGCTGGAGGTCATTTGGATTCATTTTATAAATGAGACAGAGCAGGAAAGGGTCTCCCTGGAGGATATTCCCTGTAGGGAGCAGATCCCGGCTGTGGCTCCCCAAACCCAGCAGCAGAGGCTGGTGCTGCCCCTTTCCCCAGCAGCCTGGCCCGAGTTGGAGCAGCTCATGCCCACATCTGTCCTGATCTGGCAGATTGGGCACGGAGGGGAGCTGGTAGTGCCCTCCTGCAGGCTGGGATCCCTGCACAGCCTGGGAAGTACCCGGGCAGGGATGGTGTTAAAATAAAGACAAACTGTGTGGCGTGGGCAAAGGTGATTTACGGCAATAAGCAGCTCCCAGAGCTGTGAAATGGCTCTGACAATGGCTTGGTGTAATAAGCTGCGAGGGGAAGATGCAGGGGGGGAACGCGTGGCAGAGTTATGCAGGGATCAGCAACCCCTTCAAAATTCATTAACAGCGAAGATTCAGTCTTGATGTTTTAATTATCTGCTAGACACAATGCCCTGGACAACCGGGGGCTTATTTGCTCTCCTGGGCTCTAAACCAGGAACGATTTTCTCTCTCCCAGCTTGAGAGGGGATGGAGCCCTGTTGAAAAAAGCCAGCACGCAGGCTGGGGAGGTGGGGAAGGACCTGGGTGTGTTCCCAGCATCGCAATGGAACCTCTCCTGCAGCCCCACGGAAAACGCGGCACCCACCAGGCTCACAGGACAGGGAGGTGTGCGCGGCACGGCCGTGACACAGAGATGTGTTTGTGAATGTGAAAAGAGTTATTTAGCAAACCGCCAGAACTGGAGGCTAAGCGATGGTAAATGGAGCAGCTGTTGGCTTCTATTTTCCTCCAGCAGCTTATCAGAGATCATCTCTTCAATCAAAGGCACTTAAAAAATCTTTGACAATCAATTCATATTCTCCTCTGTGCCGGGGAGAGAAGAAATACTAATAAAAGACCTCCCATGATTGCCTCTGTAATTTCCTTTGTACAAGATAAGTTTAGGTCCCAGTTCATAAAGTACAACACGTAGGACATTAAGTTGTTGTTTTATTCAGAAAAATGCTGCCAGCCCCTAAAGAATTCAATTTTGTGATTCATAAAACCTTTATTCCACATCTCCATGTCACGCTCTTTGAATACATAATCCCAGACAGACTTGATTGGTGAAAAGATAGTCTTATTTTTAGCTTGGAAAAACATCTATACAACAGCAAGGAAAACTTTCCTAGCAGAGCAAGGAAAAATATAAGATCCTGAAACATTAGGTAACAACAAAACACTCATTAAAACTGATGGCTTTATAGAAGCTACCTGGAGCCAGGGAAAAGCCCGTTCATAAATACTTGAATGGCACTTTGGTGTGTCGTTATCCCTCGTTATCCACGTCCTTGAAGTGTCTCCTGCAGGAAACAAGGAGCACGTTGGGATCCCGCGGAGATGAGCGGGGCTGGAGCTCCCAGGGCCAGGGGAGGATCTCACTGGGACAGGGGAGGGGAGGAGCTGCTCTGCTGTTCGCCTGGGGCAGCCGGGCAGCGCTTCTGCCCCAGCAGAGCAGGGGCCACGACCCGAGGGGTTTCAAGGTTAAGATGTGACTGCGCTGCTGCGGCTCCTTTTAACCTTTGTGCCCCGGTGGAACACGTTTGCAGCCTCTCAGCTGCTCGAGGAGCTGAGCTTTCCTCTTGAAGGATGAGCCGGGGTCTGTCGTTTTATTGCCTTTTCCTTTGGGTTTAGGTCTGGACAAGAGGCTGGCTGCCCCAGAGAGCTCAATGTGAGGTGCTTGGGATGTTGCAGAAAGCAGCTCTGCTCCACCGGAGAAAGAAGCCTCATAGGAAAATGCAAATTCTCCAGAGAGCAGGTATCAGGTGGAGATGTTCTCCCTGTCCAGGTGTTTGTGCTTAGGATACAGGCATTTGGATGTGCCAGCTTGGATTTTGCTCTTTCTCCTAATTGTAAGTAATGGGAAAGCAGATGTTTAGGGCCATATTCAACAAGGCACTGAGGTATCTAATGGCCACTGAAGGGTTTGCAAGCCCCAAACACACATATTCAACTCCCTTCCTCCAAAACCTCAAATCCCAAAATGTTGAGGAGTTTTTTCACATGATGCTCTTTATCAATTAGACATCAAACGGATGAGCAGATGGCAAAACTGCACCTGCAACACCTCTGCCTCAGCCTCCCCCTGGCCCAGCTCCCAAACCTCCCCAGCTCCTCCTGACAGATTTGGGGTTTGCCTTTGCCATTCGAATTTTTCACCTGGGCAGCTTTGGGCAGACAGGTACAAAGGTGCCCAGCACTCCCACCCTGACCGAGATCCCGCATAAATCCCCAGGATCGCTGTGCACCCACTGCTGCCTCGTTTTCTGCCGCTGCTGCAGGGAACAGAGCAGTTTGTGTCTGCTGATTGATGGCGGGCATAAACCGCTGCTGCTGAGACCAGCGTGCTTTAGTGCTCCGTAATTCATCCCCGGGGGGAGGCGGCTGCCCCGCGGCCCGGCCGTGATACCCGGCTGAGCTCCAAGGCCACCGTGTGCCCCGCGGTCCCCAGCCGTGCCCGGCGGTCCCCAGCCGTGCCCCGCGGTGGGACAGCCCTGACAGCGGAAGGACAAACCCCAGGGAGGGTTTGGTTCAGGCTGCTCAGGCTGGAGCTCTGCCGTGCACAGTGCCAGGGGTGTATATGTGCATTTTATAGATTTATGCGTACACACATATATGTGAAGACTCTCTCCTCAGGCTGAGGGGTCCAAAATCTCCCAATTAGCTGGAAATTAGCGGCCGGGCCATGCAGGGAGCAGCAGCCTGTGGGCATCCGCGGCTGTCTCAGGGCAACAGGTAGCAGAGGCAGCGTGGTGCAGGAGCATCCCGTAGCCTCTCCTGCCTCACGCCTGACCTTTATCCGCCCGAGGAAGGAGAGCGATAACTCACCGGCAGCACTGCCACCACCGGCTTAATTGGTCTCATCTCACGAGTGAAGATAAAGGTCGCCTCGCAGCCAATATGTTCTCCATATGGACAAGAAATGTTGCTTTTGTGTTAGCCATGTGCTGAAGTGGGGCTTATTTTTTTTTTTTCCACGGGGTTTTAAACTTCGACGTAGCTAAGCACCAGTCATTAAAAGTAGCTTCAGCTATGAGAAGAACTTATGGTATTTATAGGCAGTTAAAAGAAATCGCTGCTTCCCATTTAATGCTCCGGTTCAGCAAAGCACTTAAGTGCACGGTTAAATTGCAGCGTGTGATGAATCCTCCCCACGCCGGGCTTGTGTGCACCTTCCCGTGCTCTCCGAGGGACCTAAGTGTGCTCTTAAGGAGGGAAAAGCAGTGTTTATGGGCTTTGCTCAGGGCTGGGCTGAATCGAGGCCATTTTATTAGGAGAAAACGCAGCGATATTACATCAAAGCTCGTGTTATTTATGAAGAGCTGCAGTCCTCTTCTGATGACAAGACAATTGTGGGAAGTGATCAAAGAAGGTCTGAAAGGCACGGCGGAGGCATTGTTTGCGGCACCTGGCAGAGGGCTCCTCAGCCGCTCCTGCTTATCTGCTGCTGCTGCTGCTCCCGAGCCAATATTGACACGGGCTCCCCACCACCGCCTGCAGGGCACCGCGTGTTTAAGCAGTGGTATTTAACATAACAAACACGCTAATCATTGTATCAACACTCCTGGCGGGGAGATCTTGCATATCTGAGGAGGGTTTCGGCCCCCTGGAGCTGGCTTTGTCACGGTGAAGGGGTGGCAGGGGAGCATCCTCGCCTGACCCGGCCCTGCAGAGCGAGGGGAGGCGGGGAACGGAGGTGCCCAGGAGGTCTCCGTGCTCCACCAGGCTTCTCCAGCAAGCTCTGGATGAGCAGCTGCAGGGGCATCGAGGGGGACACGGGTTTGGGGAGCTGGAGGCTGGCTCCTGGTGTGTCCCTGCCCTCTGAGGGACATCGCTGCTCCGAGCTGGAGCCAGCAGGAGGGGACTGGAGGGTCCTGGGATGCTCATGCCCAGGGCAAGCAGCTGTGGGACATCTCCCAGATCCTGCAGTTGCCGGGCACAGCTGAAATCTGGGCTAAGAAGCTGAAGTCAGAATTCTAAAGGCAGTGGTGGAGCAAGGAGGCAGGGGCAGGGTGAGGCATGGGGGTGACGTGGAGAGGTGGGGTCCCTGGAGCCCAGCGTGGCAGGGACATTCCCGAGGAGCTGCAGCTGCACGGGCCTGGTGGGACAAGGCGGGGAGGGAAGCCAGCCTGTCCCTGTGCTGAGGAGTTCCCCTTCCAAGCCCCAGCGTGCAGCTCCAGGGATGGCAAAGCACCGTTCTCAAGGCTGTGTTGTGAGCCCACCTGCTCTGGCTGCCTCAACCCTTTGCAGCAGGGTTGTCAAAAAATACAGAGCATTTTCCCTTTTTTGGATTTTTTTCCCTTTCTTTTTAGAGTTTCTCTTCCTTTCCTCAGAGTGCTGGCTTTCCTCAGAATATAAATCCCTGAATAATCTCAGCTGATCTTTCTTCACTCTCCTCTTGGGTCTGAGGTGTGGAAGAAAAAATCCCTCCCCCTCCTTCCTGGAGACGCAGTTTATCCAGAGAAATCCTGTTGTTCTCTGCAGAAATGCTGTCCAGGGGAGCTCAGCACCGGTGCCCAGAGGGGGTGCCAGCCCTGGCCAGCCCGGGGCGGTGGGAGCAGGGCAGCATCCTGCAGGGATGGCCCCTGGGCTCCGCGGGGTTTGAGGTGAAATTCGATTGCTTCCTTTGCAGATGGCAGTAAGGCTGTGACCCAAGGGCTCGGGAACATCTCCGGTTCCTGAATTTGCTTCCCTTCGAACGCTCAATGCCAAAAAGAAAAAAAAAAAAAAGGAAAAGAAAAGAAAAAAAAGAAAGAAGTAGCAAGATCCCAAGATGTTTTGGTCTCACAGCACTGGGAGCTCTGAACCATTTGTGTGGGAGATGGTGAGGGCAGCGTTGCCCCAAAACAGAGGGATGGTGGGGCAGACCCACCCTGGGCTGCCTGGGAGGGGAAGGCTGCATCCAGGACCACTCCTCCTTCAGGTATCTGTGAAGGCTTTGCTCCCTTGAAATCCATTATTAAAAACTGTCTTTGACTTCAGCAGGAGCAGGATTTCATCTTTAGTCCGAGTTTTGAGCAGAGAAGGGATTTCAGCTTGGGGAGGCTGGGCTGGATTAATCTTTTGTGTATGGGCTTCAAACATCTTTCACATTCACTTTAGCTTTACCTGTGTTGAACCAGGAAATAAATAATGGATATGGGAAGTAGGGTAATGCATTGTGGCACTGAAACCCTGGAGATGGCTGAATAATAAATAAAAGCCTTTTATCAGTGGCTTATGTCCTTGCTGGCTGAGTATCAAGCTGGGCAGCGAGAAGAGCAGTGCAAGGGTGAAGGCAGAGGAGAGGAAAAGGCAGCGGGAGCACAGCGGTTCTGGGGGAAAGCCCCTGGGACAAACCGAGAGCAGCAGCAGCAGGCTGCCAGTGCACTGTGAGGACGGGGTTTTGTTCCACAAAGCTGTGTCCTCCTCTCAGGGGACTGTGACTGTTTACAGGCCGGTGCTGAGACAGGATTTGGGGAGTTTTGCTCATTGCCTGGCTGGGACATCCCACCAAACCCTGCCAGGGGAACACCAGCACCTCCAACATTTAGAGGGGAATTCAGATCAGAGGAATCAGTTTAGAGAAAAGTGTTAACTCCTGACCTCCATCAAGCCTGGAGTCAATGAATTGCAGGAAATGCTGGGAGGGACCTTGGGGAAGGGGAGGGCTGGGGGGAACCTGAGTGTGAGCTGAACCCCAGGAGGAGGATGTGGTGTAGAGACCCCGGAGCAGGACCCTTTTCCAGGGAAGCAGAACCCAGCCTGTGGTCCCAGACTGTGCTGGTGGGAGCTGTGTGTGCATCCCAAGAGCCCCTCAGCTGCTTCACACAGAGAATTCCTTGGAACTGGAAGGAGGTGTTGGCAGCCACAGGCGTGGATCGCTTCTCTCTGCACATCTGTCTCCAAACCTGTCACTGCATTGTTCATACTTGCAGCAAAAACCCCCTGTTTTCTGCTTAATGTCTGTCTCTTCCGAGGAATGATCCCAGGGGGCCTGGCCGGTTTGTGGGGCCTCCTGCCCCTGTGTGAGCTCCTGGAGGGTTTGGGACATCTGAGAGAGGGAGCAGATGGTGCCTCACCCCGCAGCACTGCTCGGGGGAGGAGGCACAGGGGGATGAAACCATTTCCCTGCGGAGAGGAACACGTGCAGGAGTTTGTCTCCGTGAGACCTGCTGAATCCCAGATAATTCCTGCAAGTCTCCATGGCCGCTGCAGTTAATCGATGCCATTTGTTTGCCTTTGGGGCAGAGGGTATCGATCCCTTTGTCTCCCTCCCTCCTTGTGTGATGCCAGGTGTCTGAAACGTGTCCAAGTTGTGCCGGTGCCAGGCCGAGTGGCAGCTGAATTATCACCTGGGTCAGCCGGTTGCTGTTGGAAATGCACAATAAGCTCCCGGCCATGAAAGAGAAGAAAGAAAAAGCCAAACAAAACCCCCAGCAGCTGCAAGCCCTCTGTGCACGCCGGCCAGAGAAAAGCATGGCCGGAACAATGCCCTGACCCGTGTGCTGGGGCTGCAGGAGAGGGTGTCCCCATCCCTTGGGGCAGGAATCCCCTCCTCGAGGGCTGTTGGCAGGGGCTGTCCCCATCTGGCTGCTGCACCCCTGGGAGGCGGCTGTGGCTCCCCAGCTGCCCCAGGGATGGTTTCCCTGCTCAGCAAGCAGTGGTGGCTGCGGCACAGCTCTCCTCCTCCTCCCCCTCCTCCTCCTTGTCCTCCTCCTCCACCTCCCTGCAGCTCCGCTCTCATCCATAAACAGCCTAATGCAATTCCCTGCAGCCTGGCTCTGCAACAGGTACCGGCTCTAATGAGGATAACTCGAGGGGCTGCGCTGGCTCGGGAGCCGACAGAGCCTTCTCGCTGCTGGGCGACTGGGACGTGTCTCTGCCCACGGTACGGGGCTGGAACTGAGGGTTTTTAAGGTCCCTTCCAATACAAACCATGCTGTGATTCTGTGGTTCTGCTGGCTTGCAGCAGGACAGCTTCCCTAGCAAGGTTTGTGCAGGTGAAGGGGTCCGTGGGGCACCTTGCCACCAGTGGAATTCCACCCTGTCCGGCCAGACAGGGGAGCAGGATGAGGCCATGGGTGCTGGCTCTGTTTGTGTGAGTGCCTGTCTGTGATGTGTGTGGCCAGCCGTGTACATAAGAGTATTTCTCTGTATATGTGCTCTATACTGTGCCTGTGCTGAGGGCACAGCAGCAGCCTCCCCTCTCGGGCTGTTGGATCCAGCGTGGTGAATTTTCCTCTGACAGTCAGGACTTTGCCAAGTGCTTAAAACTATATAGTGGGTGCTAGAAATGATCTAAGATTGGGATTCTTAAAAAACCAATTATTCCTGCTTCATTCTTTTGTGCTGTGGTCATTGAGGCTCTGCATGGACCAGACTTTTTTGGGACAATTTGGAGAAGCAGAAGAGAACTCTACACAAGACGGCAACAGTCACAAAACTGCTGGAGATGGAGGTTTGGTGCAAGGTGATTAGTATTAATTTCTCAACCAGCTAACAAGAAACAGTGTTGCCAGTGCCTTTTCAATGCTAGCAGAGCTGGGAAGAGCCAGTTCTGGTGGTTCCTCTGGTGCCAGCCAAGCCTGAGCGACCAGAAAGGCTCAGCCCACATTAACTGCAGCTGGAATCTCCCTCCTGTTTGAGCACAGGGATGACCTGGCAGCATCCCAAAGCACCCAGCCTTGGATGCTGGCACCTCTCAGACTGGCTAAGGCACCCACAGAGCGCTCAGAAACCCATCCCTTGAACAGCCCGGGTTCAGAGGGAGTTGCCCGTGCGGCTCCGGGAGCACAGAGTGAAGTAGCAAAGCGTGTTATTCCAGCAGAGCCGAAACCGCCCCGAGTGCCCCTGCTGGGGCTGCACAGGCAGGTTTAGTGCCTCTCGTGATACACAGCAGAAGCGTTAATAGGAAGCAAGGAGCATTTATCAAACACCTGAAGCACTCGCCTCTGTGCGGCTGATGGGAGCCAGCTGCAAGTGTTTATATGTGTGCCCTTGCCGGGAGCAAAGAGGGGCTTCTCCTGCTGCAGGGAAATGGTGTCAAAGCTGCAAGGGAGTGGGTTTCGGCTGGGGCTGCTGGGCCCACTGATCTGTGATCTGTGTCCCTCGGGCTGGGCAGCATGACGGGGCATTACAGTGAGTTCTGGACAGTGAATAAATGGCCAAAGAAAGTTCAGCACAGGCTGGCTCTGGAGCCCCACTGAGCAACTCTCCTCAGGTGTTACACCAGGCTGACTCTGTCACCCTGGGCAGCAAGGGGAAATCCCAAACCAAGGATGAATTTTCACCGCAACAGCTGGAATGCTTGCTCTCACATTCCTTGATCGCTTCTTTTCATTTTCCTGTGGGAAATAGTAGAAAACGCCTCCCTCCTGTGCCTTGTGCCACCAGGGAGCTCCCAATTTCCCTGTGCAGCTGGGAACAGCTCTTAGCAGTTCCAGGCATCCCACCCCCACAGTGCGGCCCTTGGGTACCTGTGCTGTGGGAGACGGGAGCTGCAGGGCCCTGGGGAGCTGCAGGGCTCTTGGAAGAAGCATCTTGCAGATGTCACGATACCAGCCTGATCTGCGCTGCCAGCTGTCGTGTCCCCAGGCACCTTCCCTGTGAGGGGACATGGGGGGACAAGTGCCACAGGAGCAGCAGCAACCACGAGTGCTGGGGATGGTCACCACGGTGCTGTTCTTGCTGCTCAGCCAGGCGTCGAGTTCCACAGCTGCTCTCTAGATGTGATTTAAAATCCTGTGCACACGTTATTGCCATTCACCAAAAGGTATTTTGACAGGGCTCTGTGATACACTAATTAGAAACAGTCACTTAAAATCCACATCTGAAATGCGTTGTGGAATTGAGGTTCAAGGAGTGCAGGTTTGCTACAGACACCAGATTCCTAAAGAACAATTTCCCACACCTAAATAATGATGTTTTCCATCATGTTACATCCATTAGCTATAACTTGGCAGTTGCATCCATCATAATATGGTATTTCGGGGAAATAAATGAGTGTATTTTTCTCTGTGAGAACCAAGGCAAAAATATCTCGCTGCTGAAATATCGAGCAGGTTTATACGGTGAGACCAAGTGCAGATTCCTGCTCTAATACATTGATTCAGCCATTAACATATGATCCTGTAACTTCAAAACTAACATTTTCGTAGTTACTTCTCATTAAGGTTGCTTTTAAATTATGCAATCAGCTTTCCAGCAGTGTTATTAAACAATATCATGACTCCGCCAGAACCAGCCTGTATTTGTGGCTGTTCCCAAGAGCTGAAGTGCTTTTTAGTTTCCTTGTCTTGTGAGGGTGTTGGCTTTCCCTTCGCTTTTTAAAAGCATTTCAGTTGAATTTTCCAAGTTCTTTCCCACCATACGTATGTGCCAGCAGCTCCCTGATTTTCTGCTTCCAGAATGGGGACTCGGGTGGTGTGTTTCAGGAGGAAGAGTGACACAGTTCCACACACATATGCTTCCCCTGTTTTCCCTGCGCTGTTGATGGGAAGAGCATTGACATTCCCGTCGTACTCCGTCAGCGTCACTTCTGCTTTGCGTCGGAGCGGGATGTGCTGCTCCGGTGGGATGAGCCAAGGAGGAGGAGCAGAGGAGTGTTTTGCTGTGCCCCAAGCAGCACCCCTCTCGTGTGCTGCCCGGCTGTCCCTGGGTGCCTGTCCTCTCGCATTTTTCCCAGCTGTAAACCGGGAATGAAGGCAGAACATCCCAGGAGGGATTAACAAGCAGCTGGCAGTGCTGGCAGCACAGGGAGCACCAGGTAAAAGCTGCACCTTGCCAGGGTGAGGGCCTTCCCCAGCTCCTCCAAGGCTGGTGGGATTTGAAGTGGATTTACCACCCCTTGGAAGGAGGAGAGGGCCCATCTGGGCTTGATTTAAAACTGGCCCAGGCTGTAGTTTAACTGCATCCCTGAGACCGCTGATGTGAAACTGCTCCTCATCTGGAGGAGGAAGAGGAGGAAGCAGCGGCTGCCAGATGGGCACTGCCTGTGCCCTACAAGCCCCTGTCCCTTTGAGGGATGGTGCATCATCTGCTGGGGTGCCACGGACTTGTGGGTGAGGTGGACAACACTGAATGGGAATGAGAAATCAATCAAATATACCACTCCTTCCATGCTCCAGCCCCAGAATTTGCCAGCTGGGAATCCTTTCCCTGAACAACATTGGGGAAAAAAATGCATTGGGGATTGGGGATTGTAGTGGGGTGTCACTCTGTCTTGCCCTGGGACTGACACCCAAGCAATGTTGTATGGAAACAAGTGTACTGAGGGATGCAGAACCCTGGGATGATTGATAAACAAACCACACACAAACAGCACAGACTTTGGAAAATGCGCCAGTTAAAGATTTCCAGTGATATAATCAGAGGATATTTAAAAAGCTTGATTCTCAGTGAGCCTAATCAAAGGGCAGTTCCTGAACCTCAGCTACAAAGCGAGACCACATGCTGGAACAACACGAGCACTAATCTCAGGCTTTAATAGACTACAAGAGCTAAAAAATGCTCCTGGGATGAGGGCAGCAGACACCTCGTGGAGCAAGTGAGCAGCAGAGAGAAACAGGCTCTGGAATCAGCACCTTCCTCTCCTCCACCGGGTGCTGAGACAGGAGATGGGGAAACACCAACGGGATCTTCAGCTTCCAACAGAGCAGCCCCCATTGATTTCTAAAGCAGTAAAATCGGCCTTTAGCCAAGCACTGCAAAGTTGCATAAAGCATATTTGATGGATTACACCTATCAAAACTTTTAGCGAGAGGAACAGTTACAATTAACAGGCTGCGAACAGGATCTTCTCTGCAATTTTTTCCTTGACATCATCAGTAATTACCTGCACTAAACGTGCTGCTGCTGCTTGGTGGGGGCCTGTCAATCACGAGGCAGATCAGACCTGGAACATCATAAATTTGCTGTCATAAACTTTGCTGCCAGATTGAGGGAGAAGCACTGGCAGAAGGGTACGATGCATCTGCAGGGCTTCACATCCCTCCCTGTGCCCTTGTGGTTGAGGATGAGGAGGGAAATTACTCCAGGGCTGTGCCACACACACCGGCTGGAAATGCCAGTGCTTCCAGCTCTCCAGAAGAGCCATCCCACAATTACCTTATGTGAGCCTGGCAGTTCCCTCCGCTGGAGAGATACAAGGTTATTAAGCAAATATGATTAATGAATAAAAGAACCTCTGGCATGCTGGAACGAGGCTCTGAGGCCTGTTGGGCTCCAGGAGGATTCATCAGCTTGTGCTTTGGGAACTGCGTCAGATTTCTGCAGTAATATGATTAACACGCTGTGTAATGGGCTAAATCCATCCCAAGCATCCCCCCAGTTAAGCCTCTGTGTGGACACCTGGGATGAATTTGGCCCTTTTACAGTGGATGCACTTGACAGAGCTGAAAGAAAGGAGGGTACCGAGTTACTGCTACAGCTGGGAAGGGGGATGGCAAAAAGGATGGCGAGGAGGGATGGCTCTGGAAGTGATCCAGAGCAGCCCCTGCCCTCAGCACCCTCCCGAAGCACAGGAGGGCCGTGGGTTGGAGCAGATGTGCGTGGAGCCCGTGTGCCTGCTCTGCCATGCTGCCACCCCCGTGGGCAGCTGCCGCTCCGTGGCACCTTCCAGCAGAGCCCTGGGGCTTGGCCCCGAGCTCGTCTGCCACGTGGCGCTGCCGTGCCCAGCTCCAGAGAACGCGGAGCTGCCAGACCTCACCGGCTGCGGGGACGGGAAGGATGGGGAGCGCTGCCTCCCTTATCTGCGGGGCCAGATTGCGAGCAGCTGCGGGCAGATAAAGAGCGATGCGGATCGGCTGCGGGAGGGCGTTTGCTTCCCCTGCAAAGCAAACCCGCTCTCCCTTTTCCCAGCGTACTCTGGCAGCAGCCAGGCTGCCTTCTGGGCAGGGAATCTTCTCTGCCGCAGGGGTAAAAGAGGAGATGGATGATGTAAGAGCAGGAACTCGAGTGACTGATTTCAGTTTGTTTGCAGAGCGCTGCTTTATCTCGCCCCGTCGGCGCTGCTGCTGTTCCCTGTCTCCCCAGGCGGGACGGGTGTCCCCCAGCACGCTGGCCAGGCTTGGCCACAGGCTTTGCTCCAGCACTGGAATGCTCTCTCATAGGTAGGCTCCGTCTTGCTCTCATGTCCTGTACCGCATTAATTGCAATCTGATATTTCTTACTCATTCCAACGCACCTTCCATTTTGGGTAAGTTCCATGGTTTTGTGCTGTTTTAATAATTTCCAGCCAGTACCTTTGTTTTCCAGCCTTGGATAGTTTCATCTGTGTGTTCACTGTGGTCCCTTAGAGTTCACT
Organism: Pomatostomus ruficeps; assembly: GCA_013400735.1. NCBI lineage: Eukaryota > Metazoa > Chordata > Aves > Passeriformes > Timaliidae > Pomatostomus > Pomatostomus ruficeps. Next base: position 83,130 of record VYZT01048213.1, read on the forward strand.
TTAGGCTCGTAATTCCTGAGCAAGGAATTGAGCCTTTAGAGGAGCTGCCTAGAAAGGGATTAATCGCAACCAGACCTCGTTAAAATCCCGTTGCCACACCAATTCCCCACACTTACAGAACCTGACCACAGTGTGAAAATTGATATTTATGCTGAGAAGTGTCAATGCACCGCCTGTGCGCCATTCCCTGATTTACTGTCCTCTGGGGGTTTGAGCTTTGGGGATGCTAGTGAGATGTACTGCTCCATTTCCAAACCCCAAAAATGAAATTACTGCCCACCTGGGGAGTGGTAGGCATTCAGCACCAAATGTGATCAGCTTATTAATGCTGCTGGATTCTCTGGATGATCAGCCTCCAGCTTTATTGCCTGATTTCTTGCAGCCTCATTCCTGCAACTTGTTGAACTGGATGAAAACAGTAGCAGAACAGCCAGATTTTGTGATAGGGATTGAAAATCTGCTTTAAATTAATTTCTCTCAGCCTGTGGTCTCCCTCTGTCCTGCTGTATAATGGAGGACAGCCTTGGCACATTGGTGACAGATTTCCAAGGAGACCCAAACCATTGGGGAAAGTTTTTCCAGAGGGGACATGATCCTCCAGGATTCCTGGGGACCTGTCTTTTCCCTGAGCAGCACATCCCATGACTGGCTGAAGAGATCTCCTTCCCCAAAGCCTGAGATGGGTTTCAGAGTTTGTTGAAACTGATAAAATCTCTCTTAGCTACCAGGATTATGACACAACAAAATAGAAATTTTTGTGATTTTTCTCTGCAGTGGAAAAACTCTGCAAAATAAGTGTCTGTTGGCTTTGGAAGTCCCTTGCTCCAATACTCTTACCAGATGGCCGACGGCTCACAGGGATGTGCTTGGTCTGTGTTTGCAACCCTTTAGTTCCCGTGGAGATGTAGCTGTTTGGTCAGGAAACTGCAAGTTCTGCCTGAGATCGTGGCCATGGTCTCTGGGGCTTTTTGAGGAGCAGGAAGGGAGAATGGGAGCCCCACATGCTGCACCTGGCAGAGCACAGCCTGCCCAGCCCCATGAGACACCCAAGGCACTGGTGTGGCAGTTACACCCTGAAGCTTTTCCATGGGGTACTGCTGTGGCCTGGAAGAGCATCTTCCCAAAAAGGCTGCCAATGCACCCGCCCTGGAGCAGGAGCAATGGGTGCTGAGAGTTCTGATGGTCCTGGTGTGACCAATAATGGATCTGTTAACATAGTGTCTGCAACTAGGAAAGACAGGCTTATTTCTGTGCCTCCCAGGAGACAGGCTGAAGCTATTATAAAGTTATTAAGCTATTATTATACACAGGTATTAAGGCTGAATGAAGAAGTCAAGTGATAGGAGGGCATACAAAAGAGAAACCCCAGGGGTGTGCAGCAGGAGTCAGGGACAGAGATGGTGAGGCAGTTATTGTGGGAAGGGGCTGGTGGATCTCTGGGATCAACCAGAGCTAGAGGAGATAAACTGTAAGTCACCTCTGAGCTCTTGACAAGGTGTGTAAACCATTTTCTTCTGCCATATGGCTGATTTGTGAGGATTCCTGCAGGGAGCTGAGCCACGGAGCCCTCATGCTGAGGGCATCCTACTCACCAGATCACTTTAGTGCTCTTGTGTTCTGCAGGGACCAGCCAAGCTCCAGAGCTCAGGGAAAAGCCCACCTGGGACTGCATTTGTTATGGACCTCTGCAAGAATTAGGTCACAGTGTGCAACGCTTGTGTTTTTGGTGTGAGCAAGTGTGCAAAGCCTGCAAGGTCTGAATTCAAGCAGCCAGCTGGAGGAGGGGAGCTCAGTGAGAAGGGAGGATGCCTCAAAACCCAGTGTGGGTAGCATCCCGGATCCATTCAGAGCTTAGAAGCTCTGAACACAGTGGGATACAGCAGCTGGATCTTTTTCCAGCAGTCTAAGCATCCACCACGGGGAGCAGAGCCAGGGCTGTGACACACGAGTGCAAAATATTAGTCAGAAAGGACAAATGGAATGCGAAAAACCACCAGAAACTCCCAAAGTGGGTCACATTCCTTGATGCATCTAACAATAGATGTAGGACGGGAAGGACAGGGTGGATTCGGTTGCACACCCTCCTGCTCCTCCTAAAATTTGGGCAGCACTGTGGGCCTGAGTCTGCAGTGGTGAAATTCAAAGCAGGTGGCTGAAATCGTGGAAGCTGGAGGCTCCGGCTCTGCCTCCTCCACTGGGCCTGCCTGGCATAATATTATCTTCACGCCTGAGCGAGGAGGACTCGGCTTATTAAACTTGCAAACCTGCCTGGCGCTCGCCCTTGGGTATCCGGGACTGCCGGCTCTCTGGGGCAGGATGTTCTAATGCTCCTTTTACGCCACGTCTACCGCAACGAGGCCTCCTTAATTGGCTTGTGGTTCCCACCAGCACTGCCAGCACGGAGCGAGCGATGGAGGAAAAGCTGCCAGCCACAGCTCCCGCTCGGTGTTGGTGCATCATTAGCTCGCATGTTGTCTCTCTCCCCGAAGACAAACACACTGTGTAGCCAAAAAGGCCTGTGGGGAGGGTGCACAGCAAGATCCAAGCACAAGAGTTAGGGGGTACACAGGTAGTTCTCATCTCTTTGTCCCATTTGGTTTCTCCGCTCTGCCAAATCCCAGATTTTCAGTAGTATGGGGTAAACTTGCAGTGAAAGAGCGTTTCTTTTCCCCTCTCTATTTTTAAAAGAACATCCTCCCCCTTCTTTGCTTTAATCACTTTAAAACAACCCTGGAGGAGCAAGACTTGGGTAAATAAATGTGGGAACCAGGGGAGTTCTTGAACTGTTAAAGAAATCAATATAAATCAGAGTAACCTTGCCCTGATGTCTTCCTTATCACCTCTGAAGCTCTACCTGCCTTTGTCTAACAACAATCTCAGTTAATTAGATAATTAATCTAATTATCTAATTAGGTGGAATCGGTAATAGCTATTCCACCTAATTAGGCCAGTGGCTGTATCTCAGCAGTGGTGGTTCTCTCTTTCTGGCTAACCCTCCACCTTCTGCCATGCCTTGAAACCAAGCTCTGACACAATTCACAGCTCTTTGTTTGCTTTAACCAAAACCACCTGGAAGCAGTTTTCCATTTTTTTTATACTCAGGCTTTCCTTGAATGAAAGCAAGGTGGCCAGTTGGAAAGTAGAAAAGGAAGCTCTCAGAAGATTAATTTTTTTAGCAATGAATGCAGGAAGCTCTTCATTGTTTTAATTCATTCTCCTGGTGTAAGATTAATTTTAGCTCTGAACACAACAACCTGTTGTGAATTGATCCTAGGGAAGTATATTGCTCCGAGGCTGGGGAAACAACACAAGTAGCTTTTCCCCCCTTTATTTGGATAAGTTTAGCTAACTCATGGCTGCAGTCCTAACGACGGTCTCTTCCCTGCAGAAATGCGGATTGTGCTCCCGCTGCAGCTTTCCCAATCCCTCTGTGTGACAGCACCAGAGAGCTGGCGAGAATTAAAACCAGCCTAAGGCCATGGCAGCAGAGTCCCGCTGCTCATCTCTGCAGGGATGCTGTGGCTGGCAGCCCCAGGGTGCTTGGTTTGGTTCAGCACCTCTGTCCCTTCACGAGCTGTAGGTGCCTTCGGGGCCGCAAAGCTGCCACATGGCACTTGTGGGGTTTTTTCCCTTTAATGCCTAAATTGGATTTAAAGGCGTTTTTGTGCATTCCAAACCAAATCAGCGTCTGTCTGCAAAACAGCCAGACTTGGCCCTGAGATGGATGTGCTCACGCCTTGCAGCCAGAGCTCTGCTTTCCTGGGATCCCATCTTGCACACCAGGAAGAGCCATTCAGCATGTGAGCCGTCAGGAACTGAGACTCTTCCAGCCCTGGGAATGTTTAATGGTTCACTCCATCACTGCCTGTCCCTGGAGAGCACCTGGATCCCCTCTGACACCTACAGCCTTAGAGGGCACATCTTGGAGCACCGCTCTGGTTGGGCTCCGAGTCAGAGTCCATGGGAACCCTGGCTGGAGTCTGGATGAGGTAAAAGGGCCAGGTAGGTTCTGCAAGAGCATTTCTGCCATGAATCCCTTCTCTCACCTGGGAATGCTTCCTTCCTGTAGTGCTCTCAGGTTAATCTGCTGCAACAGCATCCAGATCCATGATCTGGTTCTGGGCAGAGTCCTGCTCCCGCCTGACTGGAATGATGGGAAACTCATGAATCCACAGCTTTTCATTTTGCTTTTTCTGTGTTTGGTTGGGGTTTTTTTCTATATGTATATGTAACTGAAGCACCATAAAATGTCTCCTTGGGGTAGTCAGGTTTTTCTTTTTAAAAAAACAGGTTATATATAATATATATATATACATTTTTGAACTGCTCGGAGCAAAGTTGTCTCAGCATTCTCATTTTGAAACCCCCATATTGAGGTGTTTATTACAGCGTCGTGAAAATTCACATTTAGTTGAAACTTGGCAAATGTGTTTTGGCTTGAAGCAAGTTTTCTTTTGAAGGAGTTTACTATTAAGTGTTTAAGGGTTCTTTTTCTCCTTTCTCTCTGTTTTCCTTTTGAAAAAGCAACACCTTCCAGAACTGGGTAGAGAAGCAGAAGGCCAGCTCTGCAGCAAGTGTGAAAGCTGTGAGCTGAGCACAGAGCTGCAGCCATTCATGCTTTTTTCTGACATCTGTTAAGAGAATGGGAGGAAGGGAAATCAGCTGTACTCTACAAGAAAAGAGGCTTTTTTGTTGTTGTTGTGTCGGTGAGTCCTGAGTAGCTGCACTCCCACCAGATGCTGGTGATCCCAACGCCAGCTGCACAGAGCACAGCATCTCTGCCTGCCTGGAGCTGGTGTCTCCACACGCCCCAGAGCAAGGCAGATCTGCTGTACCTGGGAGAAAACTGAGCGTGCAGCAGCCTTGTTGCTGTTGTGTGACTTCGATGTGTATTGAACAACAACAACATTCCTGACAGGGGCTGGGATCGTGTTGTCACAGCTCCACCGGAGTAAACGCAGCCACTGCTGCTCTGGGTTGTGCTGTGGCCTCAATATCGATGGCACAGTCCATGCTTTGCTTTATACTGCCAAGCTTTTCTGCTTTTCCAGGTGTGCAGAGCCATCTTTTTCCAAGTGAGGCTGTGCAGGCAGATAACCAGGTTTATGCATGCCCTGCTAGCAAACTGCACATTCCACAGAGCCAGGAGCAGGGGTCACTGGTGGGAAATGGCTGTTGCTGTCCAGGGGAGCCCAGCGGTGCTGCCAAACTCCTCTGCCCCTTTTCAGCCTGCAAGCTGGGAGAGGGGTGAGGATGGGGATGGCCAGAGCAGCCAGCCAGATCTCAGGCAGCACAGGAGCAGGAGCAGCCTTAGTAACCTTACGGCTACTTACGGAGGTGGACAAACACCTCCAGAGAGAGCCAGGACCTCTCTGCTGCTGATGTGGTACCTGAACTCAAACAGGATGGCTTCTGAGATTCTGAAATATTGTAGACAGAGCTGATTGGGTTTTTTAACTCGCTTCCAGTTTCTGGCAGCAGCTAGAACTGTGAGTACAAGAGTGTCCAGAGTGAGCCTGCTTTCTCTGGCTCTGCCCTGCAAGCTCAGGAAGTCTGAGGAGGTCTGATAATCACCCTTACCTTGCTTATTTATTGGCTTAGTCTCCACCCGAGGGCGTTGCCAGTGCTCTACCTGAGCTGGCTTTGCTCACACCACCGTGCTGGCTGCCTGCCACCGCAGCGCTCGCTGTGGGACGAACACACAGCATTGCTGCTTTTGGTCCCATCCTCCTGCGCTTTTGCCATTTCTGCTCTCCTGTTGAAGATGCCACAACAAAGTTGTGCTTGTGCTGTGGAGATACCAATGGGCTGCCAGTGTTTTGTATCACAGATAGAACAATTTCACTGCAGTATTTAAGATGCCTGGCTGGAATGCCTGTGGCTGGACAAGTGTGAATTTGACTTTACCTGTACTGGGGCTTTTCAGCTCTTTCTACAATACATAACTCACTTGTGTGATTGAATTGCAATGTTGACTTCCTCTTCCCTCCCTCATGTTATCCCAATATTTTTAAATATATTTATGAGGAGTTATTTTTTGACACTGTGCTCCCACATATCATTGCTATGCAGATGTTACATGGATCTATCGACAATTTTCTACTTGCTGTGTTTCACCAGTCTGCCCAGCAACTTTGTGTCTTTCCTCATCACTGGCTTCAATGTTCTACAAACAGCACAGACCTAGGAGATCAAGGTGGTTTTTCCTGGTTGCCAGCATCTAGCCCAAAGGGGGAGGCAGATTTGGAGACGTTGCTTGTTTCTATGGGTAATAATCAATAAGACCCATTAGGGAGACAAGTACATACATCACTAAACTTTGACCTCTGCTCTCCAGATCAGTCCCAAGATGCCTATTCATATGCTGGTGACATCCAGATTGCGCTGTTGCAAAAGCCTCTTTGCTTGGGAAGGGATTACAGATTTAAATTGCACAGCCTTTGCTATCTGTAGAGTACAGCATGCAGGATGCTTAGCTGGAGCCTCCAGTTTTTGTTGGCTTTCTTTTCTGCTCAGCCGAGTTTTATATTTAACGCTGTTGCATGCCGAGTGTTTTATGCCTCTCTACCTTTCAGGCTGTTTTTCACTCCAGTCTGTCTGGCATTTTAAGGGTTTACAGACCCTGGAGATTCCTGGCACTGGCTGTTGCTTGCATATTGCTCCTCATCTTTCAGATCCTTTTTCTCCTACATTGCTCCTCGGCAGGCTGTTTCTGATAGAAAGTTTTTGGCTTGCTGTTTGAAGTTCCTGATAGTCGGCATTTGATCACTTGCTAATTCAGTTCTACAACTTTTTTTCCAAAGAAACCATGAAAGACTATCTAAAAATAGATATAAAAAAAAGGAGAAAACTTTAAAAATACCCTTATTTTGCTGAATACAGGAAGTTTTAAGTTTTCTGGGAGGAAAATACTCACATACCAAATTTAGAAGCATATTGGAGATCCCAGGATGTTTGAGAAATCCATTTCTAGGCACAAAAACTGGATGAAGAGTTTTCTTCTCCTCGTCTGTCTTCCCTTCCCTTGAGAGAACATCTACTGGAATCTGTTGGCTGGGAGCAAGCCAGATGAGATGCTTTGGTGTGGGTGGGTGAGAAGGGAGAGACAGGACTCTGGTGACAGCAGCAGGCTCTGACCTCAGCGGGATCACAGGGGCAGAGGGACTGGGAGCTGCTCCGCCGGGCGATTCCTTCTGCGAGTGATCAAGGTCCAGCTTTACATTGAGTGAGTGCCTCTGCTCCTCCCACTGCAAAGCTGTTTCTGTTCCGTGTTCCTCTGAAGGTTACAAACAGATGTCGAGTTTCCATCCCACATGTCCAGCACGGATCAGCTGCGCTCTTCATTCTTGTCTAAGAGCTCCTGCATTGCTGCAATGTGCTGCCTCCTTCCCCAGTGTATTTGAGAGTGGTCAGATCTCCCCCTTTGTTTCCCCAGGCTGAGCAAGCTGAGTTTGTAGAGACTCCTCTCATAAAATAGTTTTCCATCCCTCTGACCGTCCTAGAAACTCTTCTCTGTGCTTGTCCCTGCTTGAAAGCATTTTTTAGTTCAACTGCAGGATTGTCTGGAGAATTCCAACAAGATCTCCCCTGTGCACTGTTCAGCAGGATTGAATGCTTCCCTGTCTCTATTCATTGGTACCTCTGACACCCCTGCTTGACACTGGCTTTTCCAGGAGCTGTCACGCCAGTGGCACACAAGCACCTGAGAGAGGCCTGGTCCCTCCTGTGTGCCGCACCCGTGAGCTCCTGCTCTGAGCGAGAAAGGCTGATTGCAAACACCCAGCTGTCAAAGTCAGTAACACCGTATTTCACCCCATGTTCATTCTGCTCTTTCAAAGTTGCTCTCTTCTTCCAGTGTGACATTCTGCTTCTCATCTTCAGGTTATAAGCACAATCCCTCCTTTTCCTAATGGAGTCACTAAAGGAAATATCAAGGAATGTTCATCCCCAGGCAGTTTTATGAGGATCTCTACCAATGATCTCTCCAGCTCCTCCTTGCTTCATCCCTTGCCCACTTTCGTGTGCTTGTGCTCCCAGCGCAGCTAAAATTATCCCATCTGACCTTGCATCCAACTCGTTCCTGAAGTATGGAAAATGGAACACTGTGTGGTAACTTCTGCTTATCATTTCCCCACTCCCCAATTATCAGTAAAGTCTCAGGATGCCCCTGTATTAAGCCAAAATGGTTCTTAATTCAGTAAATTTTGCTGGGGTGTGCATAAATCTCCGTGTTGCACCAGGGCCATCCATCAGCCAGCTCTGTGTTTACACAAACCCTAGCACAACGCTTTTCCCAAAAAGCTTATGAACTCAGCCTGGGCCACACATTCAAAGATGTTGTCAAGTGCTAAGTGAGATTTCCAAGAGCAGTTTCCTCCTGACTTCTCTCTGGCATCGGCACCCGAAGCCGATGGCAGTTAACGCCGTGCTTTGAAAGCAGGAGAGGGTGCAGTTTGTTGGCCACCAGCGCCTCTGGGCAATGCTTGTTTTCTGGTTTGGTATTTTATTTTGTGGTGAAGACTTCCAGGCTTCTGAGCGCAGGCTCCTGCCTCCCTTGCCAAGGATGCTCTTATGTATGGCAAACATTATGCTGCTTTGTGTGAAGTCTGCCTGCTTTCACACAGCCTCTTTTTCTTCCACCCCTGGATAGTCTCTCCTCATGCTGGAAACCTGTGGAGGCTGAACACACTTAACCCTCTTCAGGAGGACACAGCGAAATGAATGCTGGCTGTTAAGGTGCTCTTGTGTAGCTGGTTCACCATTTCTACCCTCAATTGCTAATTTCCCTTTCTACCCACTTCTACTAAAAGGTGCTAATTGTGTGGTGATACGCAACTTCCCGGCCCCAGAGAGCAGCAGCATCACTTCTGATCCTTTAGCTCCGGCTAAACTAATAGAGAGATCTGTGTCCTGAGCCTGATTCCAACTCCTATAACAAATTCCTTATTAAATCCACAGAAAAGTAATTTACTAGTGGTTAGACTTTGGGCTGTTCAGGGCAGCAGTCACTTCTGAGAAGTTATGCATGTCTGATGCAAAATTACAAAAATGTGTATTTACCACAGTGACCAAGGGGGCTGAGAAGCTCAAGTTAATATTTGTATTTGGCATTGAACCCTATGCACAAATAGTGACTTTGGCTGGGTGCAGCCTCCCCGTTTATTTTTAAATCCTTTTATACCGATGGTCCAGGTGTGGGGAATTACCCCTGCACTCCTGGCACAGCAGGGTTTAGGGGTCTCACTGTGCTGAAGAAGCTGCTAATGGGGTGTTTATCTCGGGAGTGCATCTCGGAGCATCCCTGGACAGCTGCTCTGGGGAGCATATGGGCTGCTGGACTGTGGGTTTGGGCTGCTGCCTCTTTGCAGGGCTGAAGCAGGAGTAGCTGTGATGCCATTGGGGTGAGGGGGATGCCGAGCTGCTGCAGAGAGGGTATGATGCTCCATCTGTCTCATCCTAAGATCTCTGTACTGATATGAAGGATGGACTGAAGTAGTTTGCTCTGGACCTCCCAGCACAGGCTGTGGCTGCCGGGTTGGCCCAAGAGGTTTGTGGCCTGTGCTGTGAACCTGCCTTCCCCACCACCACGTTTCCTGTGCCCTGGAAACACCTGCAACCAGTGTCTCTTTACAAGGTTTTTGCTGTTAAAAATTCACATGGTGAGGGAAGGGGGGAAAGAAGTGGGTTAACAGGACCCTCTCGCAGATGAGAGTGCTCTCAAACAAGCACACATTTGGCATCAATGAGAAAGTGGCATCTTCTGTAGGCAAGGGTGGGAATTCCTTCAGGTGGATTTAGCACCTGCTGAACAGCACTGTGAAGTTCGAACCTTTAAGCTGGAATGAATTTGGTTTGAAAACTTGTGCCATGTGGGAGCCTAGAAATTCACTCCTTGGCAGTTTTGAAATCCAGACTACCGGAGTTAAGGAGAAGTGCTAAATAACTTGCCCAAGGCTGCCTTGTGAGGACATGAGAGCCCAAACTCCATTAAAAATCCTCAAATGCTCAGAGAGGTGCACTGTCTGTGCCACCTCAGTGAATTTTGAGAGGCCACTGCACTTCTCTGGAACCCTCCATGAAGAAAGAGACTCCAAACTGTGGCTGGAAGGGTGTTTAACAGACTGGGAATGATCACCTCCTGATGGATGCACGGGACTGAATGAAGTCATGCTGTGCTTGGCTTGCCAAGTTTTTAACGTGTGACGTCGAAAGCGTTATTTGTCGAGGAAGGAAGGTTTCCAGGGGAATTGATAACGAAGGATGTAGTAGGCTTTTGGAAAGAAAACAACTTTTGCTATGAAAACAGCAATCCTGAAACTTTTTTGAGGAGACAAATTACTTTCTAAAAATGGGCCACAGCTCCCTGCTGTTTCCACAAAAATTTACTGTGTGCCTGTGGTGGCTGTCACTCTGCTTAACACAACAACGCGGAGCTAAGGGAAACACCTGTGGCAGAAAACAGGAGTTGGACCATGCCTAAGTCTTCCTGCTGAGTCAAAATTTCTGCTCTTTCTGCCTTTCTGGGCTTCTCAGGTTCTCCACTGACCTTGTCCCCAAGCAGTCCTTGTCCCCACACCCTCCACTGTCATGAAGGTCTGGTAGTGATTGCACACCAGGTCTCTGCTTACCAGACCCCACAAGCACTGCTGAGTTCCTGTTCCCACACAGATTCCCAAAGCAAACGTTACTGCTGTAATCTAAAAGAGCAAAAATGTTTGGAAAACAGCAGATGCAATGGGAAAATGACACTTCCTACATGTGATAATTGTGCAACCTTAACTCTGCCCTTGGAGTATGTCTGCATCTTGCTGTATTGTTCGGGAACTTGTGTGGTGAAGAAAAAAGTCATTGGAAGTCTGTCTGGAAATTGAAGTGGTTGGTGGAGGTGCCAGCAAGGGTTAAATTACCTGGGCGGGGATGGGGGGGCTGGGTAGGGTAAGTGGATTACATGCAGCTTTTAAATACAGGAGGTGATTCTCAGCATGATTTGACTGCTAAAATGGGCATCGGTGGAGAAAAACCCTCTGTGGCTTGCAAGTCCAGATTCCCAAAGCATTAATGCACAGGACGTGGTTCTGTTGCCTCCTGCCATGTAGGTGCCTATCCTGCTTTAAACCACTCACGTTGGTTTGCTTTTAAGTAATAATTTTCTCTTTTTCCCCCTTGTATTCAGCCATAGATCAATCTTGCTCAGACTGTCTCCACGCCCTCCCTGCAGCCCCCCTCACCACTCTCTCAGGTACAGCCCTGTGCAGCCCACGTCCCTCCTGTCTGCCCTGCGCCTTGCCTGGGGATGAAGTTTGCTGTTCACGGATGGGAGATGTTTTCTTGGCTTAGTCACCACTGAGAAAGTGGGAAAGCACAGTGAAAGAATGTCTGCTCTGCAAGACGTGTGGCTGTACCAACTTTTTTGCCTTCACTCATCACCCCTTGCGCCATCCTCCCTCAGCTGTTCATGGTCCCCATCTCCTCTGGCTGCTGCTGCTGCAGAGGGAACAGCCCCATGTGAAAGGGGCTCAGCAAGGGCAGTGACAGCTCACGCTTGGCATGTCAGGATCCCCGCCTGCCATGCCAGCACTTCCACAGGCCCCAGGGGGCCGTGGGGAATCTCAGGGCAGGACCGCTGCTTTTTGGGAAATGCCACCTTTCGAGAACACTTTTTGAGAATGCCACTTTTTGGGAGCGTTTTGCCACCTCAGGAGTTTCGCAGAACCACAGCTCGTGCTTGGTGGAGTCGACAAATCACGGAGGGATCGATGGGAACATTTCTGGAAGCAGCACTAGAGCAGCGCTGTCGGAACACCTCCGTCTCTGGGCGGGCCCCTGCCCTGACCCGAGCCTGAAGCCAGCTCACAGAGGTGGCAGCCGAGGCATCCGTGAGGGCGCCGGGAGCCCGTCCCCGAGGTCAGGGCACGGAGCAGGAGTCGCCTCCCGCTGCCCAGCCCCTCCGGTCCTCCCAGCGCGGCCACCGGGCGGGCGAGCGGGCCCGGTCGCCCTTCCCCTCACGGAGCGGGCCTGCCGCTCCCCGAGCGCCGCCGTCCCGCCC
>VYZT01048213.1:96118-265323 GCA_013400735.1 Pomatostomus ruficeps
CACCTCTCCGGGCCCGGCCCCGGCCGGCGTTCGTCGGCTGCTCCCGGCCCCGCGGGAGAGCGGCGGTGCGAGCAGGCGCTGGGTTTCGGGGCTCTGTAACATGGTTTCTCATGTGTGTGTTTTCTTTCTCTCCTCCTCCTCCTCCTCTCCCTCCTCCTCCCGCCGCCTCTCTCCTCCTCCCCAAACACACACGTACACACACACGCTTCCCCTCTCCCTCCCCCTCCTCAAGGCCGAAAAGGCAAGCCAAACCTGCAGCCGACGAAGGCTTTTGGGATTGTAGCGTGTGCACCTTCAGGAACAGCGCCGAAGCCTTCAAATGCAGCATCTGCGATGTCAGGAAAGGCACCTCCACAAGGTACGTCCGCACCTTCCAGCGCGGCTCGTGCTCCGCGCTGGGCTGCGCCGACTTGTTGATTTTTTTCGCTGTTGCCTGGGTATCGGCTGGTTGCATCCCCCCTCTCCCCCGATGCAGTCCCTTCTGTCCCCCTTCAAAAGCTTGTGGATTTTAAAAATTCTCTTTCAAGCGTTTAATTGGAGCTGGAAGACATGTTTCGTGGATGTGGCAGCAACCTGAATCTTTTTGTTGTTCTGTGCTTTTTGTTTTTGTTGCTGGTGTACAGAGAACCTTTTGGAGATGCACAGCCGGCCGGAAACGTTCTGACTGTGGTTTGGGGCAGATGGTTTTCTGTGGTTTTGGGGGGAGGTTTACCTGTGTTCTCTACAGGAGCAGAAATGATTTAGGATTAGGGAGCAAGAAAGGAAACGGTTGAAACTAAAGATGCCGTGAGAACAACTCCCTCCCTGAGATGTTGATCTCTCGGTGACCGTTGTCATCAGAAAGGAATTGGCTTTGTGCTCAGTGTGGGAATGGTGCGGGTTTCTGAAAGCTTTAGCTGTCAGGTCTCTCTGATTGCCTTGCTCTGAGAAACTGTGGCGGTCTTTATGAGGTGGTGAATCTGACATGCAATAGTTAATTTAATCTCAAAAAAACAGCCCCAAAACTTGCTGTTTCTCGGAGGGTTCAGAAAGTTTGTCCTGGAGGTATCGGTTGACGCTAAAGCAGGCATGTGGTGCTCTGCTCTTCTTTTCTCTTTGTGATTTGTTCTACCATGTTGATTTCTGATTTTGTTCATATTGTACCTTCCCAATTTGAGTTCCCATTGCGGTGCTCTGCCAAAGAAATCGTCTGTGAGGTTTCCATTGTGAAAGGCGTCGTTTTCCTTGAGTGCAGCTGTGTATTGAGGTGCTCTCATCAGCAGGCTGCTTGCATGACTTGGCTGTCTTGGCTTGATTGACAAAGGAGGTGAAAGCGTGTTGGGTTGTTATTGTTCGCACTGTGCCTTAGACAATGTGAAGTGCCTACATTTTTAATGGGGAGCATGTTTTCGGGCCATTGAAACTCTCTAAAGAGTTACAGTAACAGAGCGCTGGAGTGCTTCACTGCCTGTTTTGTGATGCACATCAGCTACAAGTATCTGTGCGTTTTACAAAACGCGCAGAGGTGTTGAACTTAAACCAGTTGTAAATAGCGTGGTTAGAGCACGGAGCAAGGTCGAGCTTTGGGACAGCAGTGTTCTCTGTGCACCTGGAGCTGATTCTTGACTCGTTCAGTCTCATTTTGTCGTGCCGCTGAAGCTTCCCAGCACGTTTGATTCCTGTGGGTTTGTTTCCTTGCCTTCCCCGCTGGCTCAGGTGGAACGTGTTGCTCCTGCAGTCCTCAGCCGCTCCTCTGGAGTGTGGCTGTGCAGTCCCACACGCTCTGGCAGTGTCACACCCGTGCCTGGGCGTCACTGGGAGCACAGCCCTAATGAGATGTAGGAGCCCAGATGGGATGTATCCTCTATCAGACACTATTATTTTCATTGGCCACCATGCTGCCGTTCAGCTGGAGAGCAGCAGCCTGCGCTCACATGCCCTTACATTTTTATTTTTTCTAAAGATAATTTTCGAACTGTTTGTTGCGGTGGTAGGATGGTTTGTCTTTTAAAGGGCCATTAAGAGCGATAGCAGTCGATGATTTCAGGTTAAGAGCTGTAGCCTTACTTGCAGATGTGATCCTCGGGTCTAGAACATTGTAATTCTGTTTAGCTTTTAATGGACCCTTATGAATGGCTTCTAATTTTAATTCATTTAATTCATCAGCTTTCTATTCATTTTTGCTGCTTTTAAAATTGCTTTTGTTTGTAGAATTTGAGAAAGTATTTAAAATATTCAATGGCCCATCATGTCTACTTGCATATTTGTATAATTTATGAATAAATATAACAGAAAGCAGGAGTGATTGAGTGTTGTGAGAGAGCATTGTGTGTTGGGAAGTTCTGGGAGGTCAGAGCTATTAGTGGTGTTACTTTGAATGTTATAGTTTGTGACATACGAGTCAGTGCTGGGAAATTATTCAGAATTTTTAAAATAAATGACTGATGTAAAGATACTTAATGACTTATGATTGGTAATTTATTACTTGAAATATAAGGTGTCTGATGAGCTTGACTTTTAAGTTGCAATTTGACAAGTTGATGACACTTTTCCACAGTTAAAACTGTTTTGCTTCATTGTGACTTACTTCAGTAACACTTACGGAAATTTATCAAACTCACTTTAAAAAAAAACCTAAACCAAGTAGTGAAAGACATGGTGAGGCAACTGTTTTTCATCAAATTATTGTGTGCAATCACAGCATGCCCAGGGTTTTTTTTAAGATCTGCTATGACCTACTTCCCCCCTCCCTCCACTGTGAAGCCAGTTATTTGTTGTGGAATTTACTTTGGCTGATAAATATTCTCTGGTTTAAGAACTGGTGAGGCCCTTAGCTAATTCTCACCGTGTGTGTATTTTTTCAGACTCAATATAATCTGCTGGCATGTAGGAGGGGTGGCTGGCAGCAGTTAGAAGTTTTATCTTCTCAGATCCAACTATCCCTTTCCCTGGGATCTCATAAAAGGAGCTTCAAACAACAGTGAGTTTTAGAGTTGACCTGCCAAGTCAAAATCGTTGTAGAGGCTAAACAGTTAAATTGCACTCGACTGTTTTTTCAAGGAGCTGTTTATAAATATTTCAGGTGCACTTTTAAATAAAAATTAGGTCAGATGCATCTCTGAAGAATTGTTGTGCAAAGACTCCGTTAAACCTGTAGCACTTGAATACCGGATTTGTTACAGTATGTCACAAAACTTCCTTTCCTCACCTGAATTCTTGCTATTTTATGGTTAAACTTTTATTACTTTCTATTTAGGCAAGGATGTGGAGTTTTTTTACTGTTTTCCTTCGGTGAGGATGCTGGCAAAGGCACCAGCTCTGTTCAGCACAGCGCTCAGCTGGGTGAGAGGATGATTTAGCTGGCTGGGGAGTGAGCAGTGAGGAGCTGGTGGCTGGCGTTTGCAGTGCTTTATGCGTTTCCTGGAGGTTTTTAGTGGTGTCACAGCACAGGGAACTGGTGCTGGTCACCACTTTCACTGGTGTCCTGTGGCCCTTCTGGTGCTTTGCTCTGGTGTGGCAATGCCAGCTCCTGCACTCAGGAGAAGACTGGAATTGAAACTTCTGCGGGAAGTTTGCTCCGCAGACCCATGTTCCTTTCCAATATCCATTACTTCTTCACACACGGAAGGAAAGTTTACTTTGGATTTCCTAAGAATGTGAGGGCAGGATTTGGCCTCGTGTTTCCTGTGAGTTCCTTTTTGGGGGTAGGTGATGGCTCTCTGTTTCTATTTGTTTTTTTTTTAATGGCATTCTTGCTCCTCTTCTCCTTTGGTTCTCCGATAGTTTACATATATTGTGTTCCTGTACACCTCTTGTAACTTCCTCTCTCCTCCCAGGCAGGGCTGTGAAGTGTTTCTACATGGGATTGTTTTCAGCCTTCATTGTGAAGGAGAATATTTGCTCCCCTTATGATTTCAGAGAAACTGGTTTTTGAAACTTTGTTTTTGGATGAATGGCCAAGTGGTGTGAAGTGGTGGAGGTTCTTGGATGTTAATTTTTCTCTAACTTCAGGATGAATGCTTTTCTTTTCCAGACTCCACATCCTCTTATCATGAATGTGTCTTGAGTACAGCAAAATGCACTTAAAGTCAGTGGAAAATGTGAAAGCAACAACTGGATGTCTGACATGCAAATTAACAAAACAATGGGAGCTTTTAGTACAAAATTGTGTTGAAATGTGTGTGTCCTCTGCAAGGTATCAATTGAGCAAGCATTTCTGTTTATTTGTTGCCAATACCTGCATGCCTGAAGTGCAGGGTTTGGAGTTTGCATCGAGTGGTGTGAGTGCACACTTGACTGTGAAGTGCCCAAGGAGTGATGTCAGTAGTGCTTCTTCACCCATTGCCATCCTTATTTTTGAGGGGAGGCCAAGCTAAAACGGTTTGTATTTATAAACTGAATTCTCTTGTATGGAGCAGACGTCCAGATGCTGGCCTTTGTTTCCCTTTAGTCCTGCAGAAAATTCCCATGTTTGCAGGATCTGAACTACCACCTTGAAGGCTGCAAAGTGCTGTCCATGTCACCATGGAAAAGTATTCTCCTCTGCATCCAGGCTGGGCTGGCCCGAATAGGCACCGATACTCCTGCTATTCCTGGAATGGGGAATCAGGCTTACGATCCTGACCTTCATACAGCTAATGTGTGCCCTGCTTATTTGCCATGTGTTTGCAGGACTGCTCTGAGAATTCTTGCAGTGATGTGTGGCTGTGGTGTAGGTTGGAAGCCAAGTGGTTAAATTTGGTTCTCTCAAGTTGGATAGCTTTCACCTACATCAGGGTGGGTGTTATTTAGCATCATAGCTGGCCTTTAAGTGGCTTAATTTCTATAAAAATTCAATATGTAGCTTGTCTAGAAAAAAGCTGCTGTGGAAGCGATGTTGGTGCTTTTACTCTGGAATATTTGTTTTACTGTATTGTTAAATCATCCCTGGTTTTCCTGTTGATTGTTGTATTTAAATGGCTGTTGGATTAGGGGGAGTGAAGCATGGGCTGTCCCAGCCTGGAGTTGTGCCAGCGTTCCACTGGACCATCCACATCCTGAGGATGTGTCCCCTCAGGGACTGCTGTTCCTGTAATGGAGGGTGCAGTGTGACTCTGCCTGCGTACTGCTGAGTGCTGGAATGCACAACACCTCTTTGCAAAACGTTTGCCCACGTGCCAGGAGCTGTTGAGGTCTCTGTTGTCTCATACCTTATTCACCACCACTGCCTAAAAGTGAGTGGCTGTTACTCTGTGGATTTGGGGAGTACTTCTGCTAGGTCTGGCAGATCCACCCGGACAGAGGAGCCAAGGGCAGGAGCAAACACCATCTGACAAGCAGACAATGCTGACGGTTCACAGCAAACCCTGAATTCTGGGGCTGTGGTTTGACACCACACCAAGTTCGGCTCTGTGACTTGTATTGCAGGACCGCATGTGTCTCAGCCACATGGCTTGGAGTATTGATCCATTATAAACTGACTTCTGGTACAGATTCATGCTACACTTACTTTCTAAACTAGCATGGAGTTAGTCTGTGAGGTTTCAGCTGAGCAGATGAAGCTGTTCAGCTTCAGATCAGCTATTATCTGTCAGCCTGGTGCAAGCATAACCCTGACATAAGATCTGTGTCTTGTACTTTGGCTGTTTGAAAAGAAGTGAGAGTTGTGTCCTGATTTGCTCTTTGCGGTGTTTGGCTCTGGCATTAATGATCTCATTACCATCACCCCAGGATTTCTCTTAGATCTCAGCACCTCTGGGAAATCATTCTCAGTGGGGAGAATCCTCAGTGTTGATGTACAGCACCAAGGCAATACCCCTTTGCTATGGCTGTCAGATTTGGGTACCTGGGAAGCTGTGGGTGTCAGATGCACTCGGGCAATGGTGGTTCCTGTGATTTACTTTGTTTTTACCACTTTTTCTTTTTTCTGAATGTCCTACTAAGGAATAATACCTATACCTGTTGTTTTCCTTTTTTTATTAGGGTAAAAAGATCTTTTGGTTAAAATAAATAGTAAACTCTTCAGCGTGGAGAAAGGGTGTTGATAATATTTATGCAGATTACCCATTTGGGTTAAGTAATTGTGGGTGGTAGGGTTTAATGTCAATCTCTGATTTCTGTTGGAGACTTTCTAAAGATCTAATGGATAAACTGTGACACTGAGCGTGTTAATACATCACTGATAATATGCAGCGTGGATATTATTCATTTTTCCCTTCCTCCATAGGCTGCTTTTCTGGGAGACGGGAATCTAAATCAAAGTGTGTATGTGCGTGTAGGAGGAGAGGGCATGCAACTCTCTTTTATGGCTGTGAACAGACGCTGCGTCCACTGGGATGCTGACCCCTGGCTCCCAACAGGTCCTCGTGGGGAACTGGTAGGCAGAGGAATGCAGAGCAACTCTCTCTGCGTGCCTTTCTTAATTGCCCTGATTGTTTCATGTTCCCATCAGCTGCTGCTGCTGTGGAGGGGCTGCTGCCTTTGCACGGCTGGTGGGTGTGTTTGCACCCTGATGTGGGGTTTGTCTGGTAAGAGGAATTGGGTGAACTGGAGATGAGACAGTGTGTGCAGGGTTGCCTGCAGTGTTAGGTGAGAGGAGGGAAGTGGTGGATACGAAGTGTGGTTCCCTGTGGCCGCCCTCTGCTCCTGTGGCATCCTGGCTGAGTGTCCCGTGCCCAGTGTTGGTGTTCCCCAGCAGCGTGCAGCACTCTGGGACTGTTTTGGCTGCATTTTTAAGTCCCTGAAAGAAATGCATGAGACCCGAGACCCAAGACCCTCATGAGGGGTGAAAGGAGTCAAGAAGCATGCTGTGGGCTGGATGGATTGCTTTGGCTGGCTACGCCTGGCTTTTGTGCTGTAACTTGGACACCCCTGCCGTGACTCCAGGCGAGTTCAACGCTGATCTTGAATCAGGTGTCGCTTGTACTCTGGCTGCTTTGCATTATTGCTAGGCTTACTGTTCCTTGCTCCTTTTCTTCCTGCTCCATTGGGCTTGAACAAACAGACAGATCCTTCCAGGGTCCCTCGGTGAGGAGCACAGAAGTTCACAGCACTTCTGGGGAGTCCTGCTGGCGTGCAGGAATATGGCAGCAGAGCGAGACACACGGCTCCCGCGCCAGGCAGAGCATGTGCTCTGCTTGTCCTTCTTTTCATGTGCATCTCTCCTTGTCTGGGGAATTCTTCTTGTGAGGAAACCCACTGACCTATTTTGTGGGATTTCAGGTGGTTCTGTAGGTTAGTGGGTTCCAGTCCTGCAATGTAGGTCACTCGCAAGGTGCATTGGAGTTTCGTAACTCGTAGCTCTGACCCGAAATAGGATTCGTACAAACTCTCTCTGTGGCTGTGTCCTGCAGCTGTACTTCGTCTCTTTGCACTGGGCCCTTTCTTCAAGAGGTTAAAGGAGAAATTCAGGCATTTCCAGAGGGAAGGGGTCTTTCAGGAGGGTTTGAGTATTTATTTGAAGTGTGGATGTTGCAGACAGGTAGGGACAAACTACTTTTATTGCCACTTCATGTTAAGGGCACGGCAGAAAAAGCAGACCAGGAGCACTAAGTAGCCCATCCATGCTACCCTAAGCAGATGTCCAGGATTACAGGATACAACAGAAATAATGTGGAAATGCCCTCATTACGTTTATGTAAGTTCCTTTTGCAGCTGGCATATGCTAAATGCATTGATTGTCTCTGTGCAGACAGATTTCCTTTACATCAACCAGAGCTCCTTTCGCACTTTTTGGTGCATCTGGAGGTACAGCCAGATCCTTAACATTGCTCTTCCCATAAACCAGCTATTAATTAGGAGCATGTTCTTTGTAGCAGAGTGCTAATTGGTACATCAACAAAATCTCTGCCTGCTAAACATGGGAAAGAGAGTAATTCTGACTGGCTCAAATATAAGTGAGAGGGAAAAGCATCACTTCTCTTTGCTGGCCCAGTGGGTTTTGTTTGACTATTCAATAACGCAGTCTCTTCCAAGTCATGTGAATCTCAAGTCCTCCCTACTAAACCCAAAATTAATTGCTTAAACCCGGGTGTTGCTTTGATAATATTTCATCACTGAAGTTCTGTCTGTATTTCTGAAAATTCAAAGTACACCCACAGCCAATCTTCTGTTAAGTAATACTGGAAATGCATGAGGAAAAGAGCTTGTAGGGATCTAAAATATGGATCATGAAACCAGGAGAGCTGATTTGGAGCTGTATGTGGTCTTCCCTGAGACACTGGCCTGGGATTGTGGAGTTCACCCCTACGCTACAAGGATCAACGTACTGAAAATTTGGAGAGGGGCTTTTAACAAGGGCACGAAGGACAAGGGGTATGGCTTCAAACTGAACAGAGGGCAGGGTTAGATGAGGTATTACGAAGAAATTCTTCATAGTGAAGGTGGTGAGGCACTGGCACAGGTTGCCCAGAGAAGCTGTGGCTGCCCCATCCCTGGAAGTTTCCAAGGCCAGGTTGGAGCAGCCCGGGATAGTGGGAGGTGTCCCTGCCCATGGCAGAGTGGTTGGAACAAGGTGATCTTTAGAATCTGTTCCAACCCAGGCCATTCTACGATTCTCTGTTCAGAAGTTCCCAAAACTTCGGTTTTAGGATCTTGCCAGATTGGTTGTCTTTAAATAAAATGGAAGCAAAACAAGTCAGTTTGGGATTTTGTTTAGGGCTAAACAAGGGATAAATGTTTAGACATGTTTTCTCGAGCAGATTGTTCATGGGGATTTCAGTGTTATAATGAATTGTTTGTAACATGCAGAGGTGCTAAGCGAGACAAAATATCTTGCCTGAGATAAAGCTGCCTTCTTCAGATTTATATTCTTGAGTAGACAGAAGTGAGACTGATCATAATCTAAAATGTTTTATCTGAACTAAATTATTTTTGTGCATGTGGAACCGTGTCTGGGTAATTCATGTGTGACTTCACGTGGTCGATTTGGGGAGGTGGACAGAGGATGCAGAACTGCGGGGATTTGGTGGCTTCAGTGATGTAAAATTGATCAGAAAACTGCCCGATGAGTAGTGAGTGTGGGTTACTCCCTGCACCCTGGTCCCAAATGTGCAGCATTTTATAAACTATAGAGGTATTTATTAATGGAATGAAATCGCTCCCTTTAATTTTTTTTTCTATGTAGGAAATAAATATATGGAAGGATTTATATTTTCTTTCACTTCTATTTGCAGATGACAGTGGGGCTTGTATGATGTTAATGTGATTTCAGCCTGTGTAAGAGATGCTGGAATTCACCCTTTAGCAAGTCAGCTAGCTAAATATCCTCGGGATGCCATTTTTAATCTGTATGATTATATTCACTGTCTGTGTTATAATTTGATCAAGAAATTTATGTCTATGGTACGTGTTTCATTCCTTTGTTTAATTAAAAAGAAAAAAGATCTAGTTTAGCAGAAGGACGTAAATCTTCCTTGTCCTGGGTGGACAAAGCATGCTGATCTGTTCAGGATGCTGGAAATGTGTGTCTCTGCAGAAATATTTGGCTCTCATTATATATCTCGGAGCTCTTATTCTGAAAGTGCTTTCACTGTTTTTTTCGGAAGTCGCACTGAGCACTTTCTCTTCCTGAGATGAGATTTCAATAAGAGAGGCAATACATTGATGGATGATGGCCCTGTGATGGAGTCAATCAGCCAGTGCAGTCATTTGTCTCCTGGGGATACAGGGTAGAGCACATCATTAGCAGCAGAAGGGGAGGCTTTCCTCTGTAATGCTAATAGGGCGAGGGAGCTGGTTGGTGCCTGCTTGCTGCCACTACTCCCTTATTACAGGTGCCTCGCGGAGAAATAAAACCGTTTCCATTTGTTATCTGTGGGTGCGGATCAATTTAACAGAAATATTTAATAACCTTTAGGAAATGCTCGTGATTCAGCATAGTATTAGCAATTCGTAAACCTGCATCACGTGAAAACGCTGCCCGTAAAAACGGTGAATTATTCTGGGGGACTTGCGTGTGTCTTACTGGTTTTGCACACAAGTAGCTTGACTTGCGGAGAAAAGACGGGCAGCTGCCTGATTTGCAGGATGGTGGGTCTTAGTTGGAGGAGAAGTGTTGAAAGGGAAGCCCGTGGGATGCAGGCGTTCCTGCAGCGCTGTCTGATGGCGCTGGGTTGCTGTCGGAGCAAAAGGTGAAGCGGGTGGCAGTGAGGGTGGGTGGCTCGTCCGAGGGACAGCCCAGGCAGTGCTGGCGGGTGGCAACAGCACTGAGTTGGCTTCAGGGTAGCTCCGTGTGCTGGGCATCATCCAACCTTGCCCAGGGAGGAGGAGTTAACAGCAAACTGCTGTTCCTCCGTGGCTGCTTTGCTCCTTCCTGGGCTCTTGTGGAGAGGTGATCCTATCAGGAGCTCGGGGTGGGCAGGAGGGCTCATGTTATGGGATACAGGGCTGCAAACCTCGTGTAAGCAGAATCTGTGTCCAGAGAGGGTCGGTTCCAACAGGGCACACTAGGAAGCTGTAAATGCTGGGAGGAAAGGGTTGTTCCAAATGCTTGGTGAGTGTTTCTGTACCCTCCACCACTGTTTGTTGTGAGGGGGAAGAAAAGAGTTTTAACTCGCTGTGAATTTGGACAGTCAGGTAACTCAGCTGCATAGGTGTACCTGTCTGTAGAGCACATGCACTATGGAGTCCACATACAGCTTATAGGAGGTAAAGTTCATTTTTGGGAAGCACTTCAGGTTCTGAAATGCCTCCTCAAAAACTGCATGTGAAGTCACACTTAACAATGTTTATCTTCCTTTCTCTGAACTGTGTAGATAATGGTTTAAAAAAAAGAGCGAGGGCAGCCAGGAAGCAAGTGATGTTGAGCTGCTGGAATGGTGTGGTGGGGACTTTTTGTACAGTTCTTTTCTCTCGTGTACAGTGGTGTCTTCGCTCCTGAAGTGTGGGAGCAATGGCTCAGCTGTCTGGTACTAAAGGCATGGGGATGTCAGAGTTGTGCAATTTTACACAGGGGTTAGCAGAGCAAGGAACATGCTTCATCATGGGTGTGGGAATACAGGGATCTGGCAGCAATTAAGAGTCATTAATTAGGAGTACTTATTGCCGGATGTGAGTCAAGTTGGTTGTAAGTTGCTTAACTTGTGAGGTCAAGAAGATCTGATGCATCCAAGACAGGCTTTGCTAGGGTCCATGGGACTGTGGGGCTGTCCGCAGGGACGGGCTGGAGTAGCAGGGCTCAAACTGTGAAATTTTGAGCCTCATTAGATGACTTATCGACAGTGACAGTTTGGCAGCACCTCTGCCAGCTGGGACCACACATTTGCATTCAGAGTTGTAGACCTGTGAAGGGATCCTTGAGGCTCCTGGGTTGCATCAGCTGGGAATGTACAAGTGCACGCCAGGAATTTACACTGCTGGGCTGAGAGACACTGAATCAGCATTCAGAGAAGTGACAATGAAACTTTCTGATAAAGAAAAGCTGTCCTGTCCCGGTGAAGGGAATGGCTTTTTTTTTCCAATTACAAATTAACAAATTGATAGAAAAATCAATGACAAACAGAACACGGGTAGAATATCATGCCCATGTGCTGCATGCCTGCTCTGGGAATGCATGGGAGATCACACCTTCATGTTCAGCCTGTGCACTTCCAAAGATGTAAAACATGAGGACAGTCTCGCTTCTTGTGCCTGAAAGAGGCATTTCTGCTGCCAATGGCCCGGCAATGGTTGAACAAGTAATGGAAAAGGATCTGTGATAATGTACCTGTTACAGTTCTCAGGGTTTTCCCTAATGTGCAGGGAGAGTGAAGGATAGCACTGAGCAGTAGTTCAGGTTTATTTCCATCTCTCTAGTTTTTCCCCTCTTGCCATTTTTTTTGAGTTTTAAGCCAGATTGACTTTCCCACTGGCACCCTGAATTCAAAACTCTGAAGCTGTACAGCTGTATACTACACTTACTTGTTTATAAAAGCCTGTCACAAGCATGAGTGGTTTATTTTTTTTTTTCCCCACAAAGGTGTAGTGTGAGGAGGAGGTTTACTTAGTCTCGGGTGTGGGAATACGGACATTGTGCTAAGAAATGAGTTGGTCACTTTATTTCCGAGTGTGCTGGCATTTGCAAGCCTGTCTTGGTTCAACAGGTGGTTGATGCCTGGGGAGAATGTGACCTTTTGCTCCTTGAATTGATTTTTTGAGTCATGTCCAGAGGCTGCAGAAGTCAGTGCAGCACTTTGCTGTCAGCTGCAAGGGCTGGATCAGGCCTCTGGGATCGATGCCTTGAGAAGAAAGGGAATAAGTTGACATGAAACTTAACATGCTTGTCTTTTGTGATCTTGCTTTTTTCCAAGACTGTTTGGTCAGGTAGAGGCTTTTAATAGATAAAAAAGACTTGAGAAATAAAGCCCTGAACAAGACTGAAGGGAATAGCATGGTCTGTGTCCATGTGAGCAGAGGACTCCTCAGACTGCTCGTTGCTCTTGGTCTTCCTGGAGCCTCTAAAGTTTGAATAGGACCTGAGACTGCTACAATTCCAGATCTGGTTCTTTTCTGTTGGTTTTTGGGTTCTTTTTTTTAAAGAGAACGTCTCGGTGACCAAACATTTTCTTGTTTTCAAGCAGAATAAAACAAAATACTCAGAAAAACCCAGGAGATTCACCAGATTTTGCAGAGCTACAGTTTTCAATGAGCCTCATCTACGTGCTCACTTGTATCAAAAAGATTATATTCCTTCTCCCTGGAGTTGTATCCGTGTCTTTGCTTGTATAGCCAGCAGATTATTAGCAGGTGAGACAGGTCGATCATCGTGGCTTGCTGCTTTCCCTGCCTGTGCCAGTTCAGGGTATTATCGTTAACAGCTTTTAAAGTGAAGTTCCTCCTGGAAGAATTGCTGGCTCCAGGCAGAAAAAAGTTTTCCAACCAGTTCTGAGCTACTGGGACTGTTGTATTTTTTGAAATGCTG
This sequence comes from Pomatostomus ruficeps, assembly GCA_013400735.1. Lineage (NCBI taxonomy): Eukaryota > Metazoa > Chordata > Aves > Passeriformes > Timaliidae > Pomatostomus > Pomatostomus ruficeps. The sequence continues at coordinate 108,975 of VYZT01048213.1, forward strand.
TTCATCGCTTCACAAAACTGCTGCGACTACACCTTGAATCATGCATAGCCTGAAGAGCATCCTGGGGGTAGGGAGACATAAATAATTGTTTAATTGCTCTGCTGTGTAGTTTATATCATGTTGAGTGTATAGGAAGGGACTGATTCTTAACAGTGTTTTATTGAAACAATTCTCCGAGTCTGAAGATGGGCATTTATCCCGGTAAAGTTTAATGTGGTGGTAAGCAAGACATGCAAATGTGTCTTGACTTGAGTTTGTTAATAAAAATGTTGCCAGTCTCTCTCTCAGCTTTCAGGTGTTTGGTAATCATGCAAACTGAAGTCTCAAAGAGTTTAAAAAAGGAGAACAACATTCTTTTGGAAAGAAAAAAACTTTGTCATTACCACATACAAATAGTTAATAACTATTTTTATACTTCATTAGATTAATGAAAAAACATCTTCTGTGGTTGTTAGCAGATACAGCCAAACTCCAATAATATATTAACATTGTTTTAATTAACAATACATTGATAATTCTAAAAATTCACTTTTGACATCCGGCTCTTAGGCTTGAAATGGATGCCACACTTGGGCTTTTTTATACTCCAGGAAAATATGCTCTTTTCCCAAAACGTGCAGCAAAAGCAAGCACATGAAAATCAGAATAACAGAGTACAGCCACTGCAAAATATCATTACAATAGTTAAGTAATTACCCCACTGCATGACTTAGCAAGAGGGATAAATAATGCATGTGGAATTGTGTTGGAGCTTGCAGGGAGGATTCCTGCTGGCAGCGTGGCTGGGAAGGGCACAGGCAGAGCACGTGTCCGGGGAGGGCGTCTGCCGGGTCCAGGAGCTGATGGCTGAAACCTTTCAGTGCCTGTGATGAAATGCCAACCAGACCCAATTTTCTCTTTCCCCTATAAATTTGAAGATGACCCTTGGGAAGAAGCCTTCCTTTGCTGTGTTAGCACAGCTTGGCTCCTGCTGCTTCCCAGAGCTGTCCCGTGGACAGCGTGTCCCAGCCCCTGACGGAGCTGGAGCTCTGGTCAGCAGCAATATTGGCTCTTTCTGCAGCAGACAGATGAGGGGTTTGATTTCTCTTCCTTCCAGCTAGAACTGAATATTCCGAATCTGTCAGTTGCTGTCAAGAGGATTGTACTTTGGATTAGTGAGCTCCTGGAAGCAGTTTGAATCATTGCAGTTAAAAGCACGCCGAACAGCGGTGTAATTAATCGTTATATAATGTACCCAACGAGCTTAGGAAGCCAGGATGTAACTTGGGAAGAAATACAGCCCCGTGCAATCCCTGCATTGCCTGAGGAGCACTTTAAGGGGAGCATTTAAAGGGTGATGCTTTTTGTCCCAGGACAGCTGTGGTCAGGGCAGGTTTGTTGCTGATGTGTCAGTTCCATCACGAGACTCAGGGCAGCACCTTTCTGTACCTTTCCCCTTCCCTTCTTTTTCTCTGATGTCCTTCTCATCAGGCCCTGGTCAAACCAAGAACATTGCTCATGTTAGACTTGTTGGAACTATTCTTTGCTTCTGTGTTTGCAGAAATCTCCAGCTGCTGTGTAATTATGGATGCCACATGAAATAACTCCCCAGCTCCTGAGAATAATACGCATTTTTTTTGTGGAGTTTTCAAATAGACATTTCAGAGCAATTATGCAATACCTCTCTGCTGTGCAGTACCTGTCAGCCCTTAACCACTTGTGTTTTTAGGGGAGCTGAAATGGCTATTGAGCCTTCCAGAGTATTTTCTGCTTTGTGACAAGCTCGAACCTGTCAGGCAAAGCTGTGTATCTCAGCAAGGCAGCAGGTGAGTCTGTGCACCTCACACCTCCTGTCTTGTAGGGGTTGGATTGGAGGTGTAATGCTTTCAAGTTTTTTTTATATTAACATCTGTGAATATCTTAAGCACACAGAGATGGTGATCAAAACTCTGAGGTGTTGCTCTAATTCTGGGTGAGTTTGATAAAAAATTAATGTAATTTTCTTCCTTTAACTATCTGCTGAACACTTCACTTGTCTCAAACCTTTGCACTCCAACATCTAAAAATGTTTTTTTCTCTTAGTTGATGTGAAGCTGTGGTGTTTGGAGACGTGGTTTAGTGGTGGACCTGGAAGTGCTGGGTTGGACTCTGTCTTAAAGGTCTGTTCCAGCCTGTGTGCTTCTGTGAAAAAGGGAGAATTTTGCTGGTACAGAACGTAGTATTTCTGTTTCTAAAAAGGTACCTTATGGAATGTGATTGTGATTGGTTGGTTGGTGATTTGTGATCACTTAGAAAGTAATTCTCATCCCTAAAAAGAGCTACTTTATTTTAAAATGGGATACTACTGCTAAGCAAATGTAAGGCTGCCTGCCCTCCTGGTTTCTATCTACATTGCTTCCCTGAGTGAGTTTGCTCAACATTCACTGCCACTGACCTTGGATAATTAAGAAAAAAAGTCTGCTGTTCCGAGAAGATAAATGCAGCTTCTGTTTGGAATGGGGCTCATCAGCTCAGTTGTGAAGGTGGAATTTAATGTCTGTAGTTTCTGGTGGGATGGATGCTGCCTCTGCCAGGCTGGATGTCCCTCTTTGCTCCCTGATACCCCCCTGAAGCTGCTGCTGAAAATCCCTGGGGCCTCCAAGTGCTGAAACTTGCAGTGAACCTCTTCAATTCCCAGTGGAAATGAATGTAAGGCTTCTTTTCCTTTCTGAATCACTGACACTCAGCACGTTCCCGGTGCAGATACCAGGCTGCAGTTGTGCCCCGGGTGGGGTTTGAGATTCCCGCTGGGAGCAGCAGCTGGAGCAGGGCTTGGTGCAGAGGCTGTTCCTGTTCCAGCAGGGTCAGTGTCACTGCCAGCCCTGTGTGCTGGGGGCTCAGTGGAGATCAGAGGGACACCAGTGGAGAGAAAAGACCAAATCACAAAAGAACAAAAAAGTTAAGGAGAAGAAAAGCTTTTTCAGACCTGTGAAAATATTTGTCGAAATTTGTCTGTTGGACGAGTCCCTTACTCTCTTACTTTTCTCTGTGCTGCTGCTTGGGCTTCATTTTTTACTTCTGTTTTTGCTCTCTACGAATTACTTGGATTGTTTGTGACTTAAAGTACCTGCTTGTTTACAGTGTGAGGGTTGTTTGTTTTTTAAACATCTTCATGATGATCACGCAGCTGCATGGTATTTTAGGGGGCTTTTTTCTTAGCCTAGGTTTTCCACATGAGGCACTTTACTGCTGTATTTGCTCTGGCAAAGTACTGCAGGCTGAAGATGGTTCATAAAGTTAAAGCTGCATTTTAGTGACTTTTTTTTTGGTTTTGTTTTGCTTTAGCTGGTGTCAGCCTCTTCTTTAGTGGTGGTAAATTGTGTATTTTGTCAGGTTGTCTTTTGTTATGACACAGTGGGACACTGTTCATGATGGGATCTTTGGGTGCTGATGTGCTGGCAATAATTATCAGTAAGATTTTGAATGACATGTGGATTCTTAGCTTTTGAAGCCAAATCTGCAGCCTTTAAAATGTTCAACTCATCATAATCTTCCCCCCTTACAAAGGTAGAAATTTATTTGGGAAATTGCATAAGACTTGTTATGCAAGCAGTCTCTTTTTAGCCTCTGTGTAAAGTGTATTATAGAAAAAAGTGTTTTGTTTTTTCAAATTCAGGCAGCAAGTGGCACAAAAATCTCACAACTGAGATGTTTTAATGAAGAGAGGTTTTGATGAAGGTTGTGTTGTGTTTGTAACAGAGGTAAGGCAGAGCTGCACACAGCTCCAGCAAATGTTCACACCTGTTCCCACAAAGAGATTCAATTCCCACCGTGCATCCAATTCTGAGAAATGGTGATTGAGTGGGCAGACTGTGGATAAAATCAACACAGGTCTGTTAATTGAAATACATTTTTCCCGGAATGTTGCTAGTAAACAACTTCTTAAGTGAAATCTATCCATACCTTACTTTACATCTCATTTAAGGATTTGCTGCTTACCCTAAGTTCTAGGTCATTTTTCACATGTCTGTGCATGTCCTCAAGTAACTCATTTTGTGTGCATCTCTCCTTCTCCTCTGCAGGCTGCTGCATGGCTTTGTTTTTGAGTTTCCCTGAGAATTTGGGTTTCAAACAGAACGAGTTGATGCGGTGGAGTATTGCTGGGGTTGTAGGAGGACACTGGACTCTCGTCCACTTTGCACCTTTAACTCCACAGTGTTAAAACACAGTGTAGCTGCTTCCCAACATCAAGGGCCTTATGGGTTTTACATTCAGGTTGTAGCTGTGTGCCTTGAATAAATCCGTTTAATTGAGGAGGGGTTGTTTCATGTAGTATGTCTGAGTGGAAGAGTTACTCACTTGAACAAAAGAGACTTAAAATGAAGCTGTTAATTGTCACAGCCGGTGACTTTTTTCTATGCATTGCTGCCAGCTGAGAGCACTTTAAACTCCCATCCGAGGTATGAGAAGGCCCATGCCTCTTATCTGCACCTCCCTGAGTAAGGAAAGCAGTTGTTCAATTATTCTCTGTAATTAGTGTGCTTCGGTGGGTAGGCAGGTATTAGTTATTCACAGGCTCTTTCACTGTCTCCTGCTTTTCCAGGGGTGTTTGCCTACCAGTCTTCTTCCTTCTCTGTCCTGAGGCATCCGGATGATCCTTACCTGCCATGATCCGTGCAGTGGGTGGGCTGTTCCTCACAGTTGTGAAAAGGGGGAAGTTTAGATCAGTACAAAAATCAGTCCAGCTGATATAAGAGTGTCTCACCTAGGTTGAAAGAATTTGAGAGATGCTGTGATTGCGATAATGAATGAAATGTTTAGAATAACTTTTCCAGTTTTCTGTGGTCCCCATGAAAGCAGACTTGCAAGTCTGAGGACCTGTTTTTCTTCAGCCAACTTCATGGGATTGATTTAGACAAAGCCTGTATCTTCCTGTAGATATCATTGAACTTAAACCAGCAGATCATCACAACCTTAATAATTCTGTTGCTGCTGGTTTCCATAAAATGCTTGTTATAAAGTGTTGCAGGATCCAAAAGGTTTCTCATCACTTGTAACCCCGGCAGGTTCATTGTGCAGCTGTGTGTGGTGTGGGGGTATGTGCATATCGGATTAGCAGAGTTTATCTGCATGGAGAACTTCATGGGCAGTAAAATTCTGACAGAAAACTTAGAACCTGTGTTACGGGAATGATGCTCTCCTCTGAGTGGACCAAAGGGGAATAAATGACCTGATGTTCTTGCTGATATGAAAAAAGAAATGCAGAAGAAGATTTTGTTGCTGGAACCTGTGTTATAAAAGCAGGTGAGCGTGAAGCTGTTGTGGTGGTTTTTTGTTTTTGAAGCAGTGAAAAAATAGCTTGTCAAAGGCTTTGTGTCCTGGTGTTGCATTGTACATGCTGCCCATTAACAGGTCAGCTTCTTTAGACTTTATCATTCAAGGTTCTTTTATAAGCTTATCAGGTATTTTATGTCACCGCATGTCAGTCATTGAGATGGTAGCCTTTGAGACAACATCTGTTTAAATTAAAAATCCACTTTCCCAAGAAACACTTCTCTTGGAGATATTTTTTTATGAAGTACTGTGATGGGAGTCTGTCTGCTTTGGTGAAACTTGTGTTTTAGTTGCTGCTGTAAAGAAAAGGGGCAGTACAGTGATGGGAAAGCACATTGCTTTTTTTACTGGCTGGGTGCACCTGAGATGAGGAGAATGAGAGACCTGGATTTATGCATTAATGCAATCACACCATTCCCAAAGGAAGCAGAGCAAAGACGAACACTGCTGCGGATGTCGAAATGAGCAAAACATGTTTAGTATCCAGGTGTTCTGCTACAAATGTATTTAAAAGGTTCATGTTACTCTTCCTTCGGCCCTGATCCCTCAGCCAGTCCATTGCCTGCATAAGGCCAAAGAAGTTCACTTGAAGCTGGTGGAATTGGTGTCACTGAGGTTAAACTTCAGTGTGGGATGTATTGTCTGAAACACCACCAAAGTGCATTTGTCTGTGAGCAGAGAAGCCAGATGCTTCCTAAGCTTTTGGTATCTGTACCAGCATCTCTGGGAAATGTCTGCAGCCTCCAGGGAAGGAGCAAAGGATTCTGTTCCAGCTCACGCTGGTAGTTTTTTAGCTGCTGTGTAAGTAGCATTTAAGCTACATCAAGCCTTGACTGTGTAACTTGTTGGCTTTTCCCTCTTCACCTCCACTACGTTCTTTGAGCTTAATGTGACACTTGGGGTCAAAAATAGGAATTCTTTTCAAGGAGGCTCTGAGGTGATTTGCTGCCTTTTCCTTTAGAGAGGCCTTGAAGCTTTTTGCAGGTTCACAATGACAGGGCTGTCTGTGTCTCAAAGAGCAGCGTGGAGTGGCTGTCGGGATCAAGGGCTGCTTGTTGATTTTGGATGGAGCTGCCTGCCCGTGCTGCCCTGCCTGCCACCGGGAGAGGGAAGAAGCTGAATAAACAGGGAAACTGTGAAATAAACAGAAACAAAACCAAACCAAGCCCCTGCCTCGGGGCATGGGCTCAAGTCAGTCAAGCGGACTTTCTTTTGTTAAAAGGAGGCACATAAAAAGCTTTTCTGCTTTTGTTTTTGTGCCATAATGATAATTTCCATGTGTTTTTCTCTGGTATTTGATTGCTTTCCATTTCTTGAGGAAGCTTAGTGGAAAAGCAAAGATTTGTGTTATTGCAGATGAAGGGGTTGCTTCAGCCTTTCCTGCCTCACATACCCCTGTGTTTTTACTCGAAGTGACCAATTTCAGGTGTCAGCTTAAGCCTGCATGTTTTTCCAAGTTGCTACTCAGGTTTTAAAGATGTTGAATAGACCTTTTGCATTCCAGGTCAAGCTGTAAATACTCATGCTGGGGCTTCAGAACTCAGGACTTTGCTCACTGCTCACCATGAATGACAAAGCTGCCGCTGCCCTGCAGCCCCTCTGGCTGTGTGGGTCCATCCAGGGGGAATAGGTGGGTTTGGGAAGCAGGAATGGCAGGAACAGGCAGGGCTGTTTGATGCAGGCGGTGCAGACAGATGGGGAAGGTTTGTTTGGTTTGAATCCTGGCACTTACTGCTGCTCTGAGTGACCCCGGAGATTATGAAAAGAGATGGTGATGAGAAATATTTTGTTGTTTTTCCTCTAGATGGTTCATATGTTTGTAGTTGCTCACAAAGTTATGCCAACCCCACGGCTTGTGCTCTTTTACTCCCCAGTTTTGGTGCAGAGCGCGGGCAGCAGCTCCTTAGGAAGTGGTTGCTCAACTCAGTTTTCCGCAATGCGTTCGAGTAAAAACACAGTTCTGTTTTTAGCTTGCTTTAACTTGGAAATTCTGGTGATAAGCATTTAGCTGCACAAATCCAGTAAGAAATTAGAGGAGGAAGCAGCAGCATAACATAGTAGAATCCCCCTGAGTCATCTTCGTAAATCTCCAGAAGCGAGTAATTTCTCTAATCTAGTAGATGTGTATCGCCAGTGGGGTGTAGTCCCAGAGCTCAGAAAAACTTCCCCTGTAGTTAAATGGAAATAAACCCTAACCAAAGGGTATCTTAATAAATACTCCTGAGGCTGAGATGCCTGGGTATTGTGATGCTGGGAGCTGGATGATTCACTTAAACCAGAACCCAACCCAACACAGCTAAGTAGTGTCTTTCCTTTAGTTGTTTTGTTACCATGCTTGCTATTGTAAAATAATTGGTATGTTCTCATTAGCACAAAGATAGTTTGTAATATGTTGTCTAAAAATCCCTGTATTTAGTTACATAGTTGGTAGTTTTCTCTTTCCCTGCTCATATAATTCACAAACTCTCTGTAACATGACATCAGATATAAAGTAGAAAATCTTGGTGTGTCGGGGCAGTGTGTGTTGTCTGAGGAGGTTGTAGAGGATGTGCCATGTGCTGTTCTTGAGCTTTCTGTTCTCTTTTGTTGTGCAGAGGAAGTGAAACTTCAGCTGTATTCTGAGTATTCTTTCCTTCAATTTCCAAGTAAGATCTCTGCCGGCTTCTGTATTTCATTCATCTACAAACCAGTTTCACTTTCATGACACTTCTTGGTTACACATGATGGTAAATTTGCATTTATTTGCTGTTTGCGCATTGTGTGGTATTTCCTGTTGTATATTCATCCTGTAAGAATTTACAGTGGGATTTACAGGGCTGATGCATTGTCTCACACCTAAAAATACCTCAGTATATCTTCTATACAGAAAAATGCCCAAGCATTATTTCTTTCTGCCCTAATTGCCGGACACAGAGACAGTTTAACCCCTTAAACCCATGAGTGACAACTGACTTGGTCATAAATAATATTTGAGCCCGTATCTTTGAATTTTCACCGTCATTATTTAGTTTAATAGATCGTAGGTTGTATAAAAAGAAATTACTCAGATCTATATTCTTGATGTGCAGATTTTGAGTCATCGCAAGACAACAGTCAAGCGAGGACGGATGTTTTGTACGAGAAAGCCTTGTGTTGACTCTCCAGCCTTTGGTTAAAGGATCGTGCTGGATGCTGCTGTTCTAACCTCACGTATCTGCCTCCCAGAAAGCAAACGGTGGCAAACACCCAGACACTCACTTTTGTGCCTCCTTTTCCAGCAGCGCTGGGAAGGGAAGTAGCTGGAAGCATTGGGAACCGTTGGCCGCTGCCATGCGCGCGCTGCCGGGGCCGCTTCGCCCCGGTGCTGTGCAGCTGACAGAGTGCATTAGGCTGACAAACCCACACGTGTTGCGGGTCAGGCAAGCTGCCAAGAGCTCCGCGCTCGGCCAGCGGGGAGAGAAGCATTAGGAATCCCAATAATCCGCACATCAGTCTCTGTGTGCTGCCTGGTCAGTGGAGACCGAGCGAGTGAGCTGTGGAGAGATTGTGGGTATTAAGTGGGATGGGTAATGAAAGGCTGTGCTGGCGCTGATGTGAGAGTCTTTAAATGGAAAATGACTTTAAATGACGGTGCCAGGGTGGTTGGAGTGATTTGCCGCTGGCGCAGGATCACAGTGTAACTGGTAGTTTTCAGTGAGACTAACCACACTTCTCAGGATGGAGCAACAGAGTTGTTTGGAAGAGTTAAGAAGTGGGAGGGGGGAAAGAACTCTCCACTGAAGTCGCTTGCCTTCCCTCCTTGGGACTTGTACTGATGGCAGTTCAGGATTTTGGTTGGGTGTGTTCGTGTATGTACAAATAAACATAAGCCACGTGAGTATATTCAAAGCTGCAAAATAGGAGTCATCAAGATGAAAACAGTGCTAGGACAATAAAATCAGCATTTTAGGCTCAAGATTATCTTATCTGAGAACTTCCTTGAAAAATGATCATTTGCCTGGACAAGTAGTTATCATTGTTATCCGCAGATCAGAAGTTGGCTCACGGAGAACTCGGAAATGTTTCTGTTGTTGTAATTAGTTATTCCTGGCTTGTTGTTGTGTAGGAGAGCCCTCTCTGCAAGTTTTATTTACAAAGGTAGTTGTGCAGCCCTGTCCTACATCATGCTGGGCACATCCAGGTAACTCCCACTGGTGCTCCAAGTGGGAACGAAAGTTTACTAAGTAGCTTCTTCTAAGGCTTTCTGGCTAGTGGGAGGAAGAGCTTTCAAACTGAGTATTGTAATATTGTTTCCTGGCAAATTTTGAAACCATCTGGGTCAGTTCCTCACGCCCAGGGGTAATAATTCTGAAAGCAAAAGTTTCTGTGCTCTGGGGCTGTGTTGTGTTCCCACAGTGCCGGCACAGCGGCTATCGACGGCAGCCCAACTTTCCCTGCGGCTTTCCCGGGCGGCGGCGGCGTGTGCAGGATTGCTGAGCCACCAGCACGGAGCCGGACACCCCCAAATGTCACTGGTACATCTGTGTTCACTTATCGCATTGTGTTCAGAGAACACAATGGGGAAAAAGCGCTCCTCTGAGCGCATGGTGGCCTTTTGAAAACGCATGTCTGCCTGCCCCGTCCTTCAGAGCGGCTTTCATTCCTTGGCGTGTTTAGAAAAGCCAGCTGGGTTATTGAGCAGTGGGGTTTCCTCTAAGCCACTGGCAGTGACCTTTCCACTGCTGGTGCTGCTGGGACAGGGGTGTGAAGGAGTAGGTGGGGTGGCACTGACCGGTGCCAGTGGGAGCAGCTCCCTGTGCTGCTCCCCGGGCAGTGTCTGCTCCGCTTTGGAGCAGCCCCGGTGCCTCTCAGAGTGCGTGGCTGCTGCAGGCTGGGGCTTTGTCATAAAGCTGCGTTCCTGCCTGTTCAAGGGCTCTTGAAGTGTCGCTTTCATATGAAAGGAAATCCTACCATTGATGTTCTTTTAATAAAAAGGAGGTTTGGCTTGCTGGAAAAGCTCAGTTTTTGCTCATTTAGGTAAAGCCTGCCGTGTCTGATGTAGCTGAATTAAAATTACTGCCTTGTTGAATTGGCTTTTTTTTTTTTTTTATGACATCCCTAGAGATTTAAGGCCTATTCGGTCTATTCAGAATCTGTTGTAGAAGTGGCACTTTCTCCTTTTGCCTCTGTCTGGGCTTGTCCTGGTTGGTAAATGGTAGCAAAGTCTTCATTTTTAATAGAGAAGTCTTAATTTTTAAGTGTACAGTATTCCAGTGTCATGCAAACTTAGTGGAATTTGGCTTTGGTAAACCAGCCCACTTATTTTGAGGGAACTTTACAAGAGTTGCTCAGTAGAAATACTTTCACTGTTTTTAAGAAAAGCCATTGTGCCTCTCTGTCCAATGGTTGGGTATTCAAGTGATTTGCATTTCTCAAACAGTAAATATTACATGCATTTAAGCATTATTCTCCAAATCCTGGACTGATGATAGGGGATCAACTTGACAATTTAACTGACATATATATTTTTTTGTAGGGAGCTCATTTTATCTGCATCTCTCCTTTGTGTTCCTTGTTTTCCAAGTTTGGTCTCTCTCCTGCTGTGATTTTTTAGTGTGAGACTTGGGTATCCCAAAACCTGGAGGCAGATGCTCACAGATGGGACATGTCAAGCTGGATTATACGTGACAATTTCCATTATTGGTCGGAATTTCAGTGTCTGGAACAGAAATACATATATTGGCAGCAACGATTAGGTACTTTTATAACACCAAGCCTGGTATTCCTAGTTTCTAGCTTTAGTGCTAAAAACTATTATTTTCCTCATATTTTTGTTATTTGAATTTATAATACAATAAGCACGAGCAGATGCTTTGAGTAACCTACACGTTAAATTTTTATCAGACTCATTTATCCCCTCATGCTGCCAACTGCACTTTGTTACTCAACAGGAAGTTTTGAGCCAGTTTGCTTTTCTCAGGATTACACATAACTTAATAAACAGTTAAATAAGAAGTAGTATTTTAAGTAATTGTTTTTGTTGTAAATCTGTGTATTTTATTATACACGTCTTGGTTGCTGCCAGCTTTATGAACTGTTTTCAAGTTTTTGCTGGTGAGAGCAGCTTATTTTTGTCAAGCAAGTAAAATGGCCTTAGTTTTATCATCATTCTGGTGCTTGTAGGCGACTAAATTTTATGCTGAGATCAGTGGTTTTCCATAACAACTTTGTAAGTCCCTGTAAATCAGGGAACATTTGGTATTTTGCAGTAAGGTATGGCCATGGATGAAAACACCAGAAGCGGCTGCATGATAAATTTTACTCTTTGGGTGTACGAGGTACCAGTTGGAATTTTCAGTGGTGGATTAACCTGAAGCTCCAGGTGGATCTGTGATGGGTCAATAGCACGAGCAGGGCAGTCACAGTCAGTTTCCAGAAATGAAACTCATGCAACACTTGCAACACAGAACTAAAATTATTGGTGGCCAAGCAGATTCACATACCTAAGCAGAATGATTTTGGACTCTCAATGCCATCTTTTCAAGTTTGGGCTTGAGATGATCTTTACATCTCCAGTTTCATCTCATTTCAGGTGTGGTTTTTGTGTATATTCCCACAATCTTTCTGAACTTTTTCCCTATAAATGCAGTAAATGAATAGGAAGTAATGCTCTTTCTGGAATGCATAGCCATGGACCTAACTACTGGTGGTAGAGGGCAGGAAGGGGAGTTGTAAAGTTGTTTTTGTTCCGCTGGAATTTGGGGAGATGTTGCAATTGGGAGTTGATGCTGTTTTAATCTGTTACATATTCCAAGTTTTGTTTTAAGCAGAAGAGATGTATTGTGCTGTATTTTCTTAATTTATGAATTTTTTTTGACCATTAAAAAATTTTCATATAATTTCATTTTAGTAAAATAATGGAGCAAGAAATCATCTGAAAAACTGTATTTCTGGCTATGTACTTTTGTCCTATAGAGTAATAAAATCCTGGAATGGTTTGGGTGGGAAGATACCTCAAAGGTCATCTTGTTCCAACCCCTGCCATGGGCAAGGACACCTTCCACTAGACCAGGTTGCTTAAAGCCTCATCCAGCTTGGCCTTGAACACTCCCAGGGATGGAATATTTTGTATATAGTCATGAATCAGAAGTAGTAATTTTATAGTATTTGTAAGCATAATGAAGTTGTGATCACTTGGACAATTCTGCTTCCCCATCAAATGAGACAAAAATGGTCTTAAAATATGGTAAATTTGGTGTTTTGCCAATTCTTTACTAATTTTACACTAATTTAGACGTGTGTTGGACTCGTTATTTAAGGAAATGTTATTTTTTTAAATGAATGCAGAAAAAGCTATTTTGCACATCTCCCCACTCCAGTCCTTAAAAGATGTTCCTATTGGAAGTTAATTCCAGCAGATGAGCACAGAACAATCCTTAGCTGGCGTACCCAGCACTGTCCTGCTGGGTGTGGGGTGTGAATATATTTATTTACACACACCCAGAGCTCCTGCAGTGCCCGCTGGCAGGGAGCTGGGCGGGTGGGCACCACACAGGAGCTGGGACTGGCTGGGAACATCCCTGCAAGCCTTTTCCAGGGATTTGGGCTAGTGAGAGACAGCAGCCTGGGATGAGCCTGTGCTGGGCAGCCTCGGGGCTTTGGCTGGCTCTCATTAGCACAGATTAGATAGGAAATGCTCTGCTTAGATGGGTGCTACAGGTGAGCAGGCAGGTGAGGCTGCCAGCGCCCGCTGTGCTTCCAGGCAGGCTTTTCCTCCGAAAGGAGCAGCAGCAGCCTTTCTTCCAGAACTTCAGCGTGGCTTTTGTTTTGCCTCCTGCAGACACAGTAAGTTAAATTTCACGGTATTAGCGCTTAAGTAAACGTCAGGCTCCGTTCCAATAACCGATACTCAGCGTTGTTACTCATCAGCACTGCTATTTTCACTCCTCACTCTGGTAGCAGAGAAGCCTGAAGAGCAACTTCTGTTTAACTCTTGCTCTTGGCTCCCTGTTCTGCAGAGTGTACAGAAGCTGCTCTTTGCTGCTGTCTTAAAACCACTTGGTATCAGGAGCCCTCCACAGAGGCGCGTCGGGGTAAACCTGTGGTCCAAAACACGTGCACCACACAGTGTCAGATGCCTGTTCTTGAATTATTTTATAGTGTTCTGTGATAGGCATGGACAAGGAGCAGAGCCCGTGGGACTTGGTAGAACAGACCCAGGTTTGTGGTCACTCAGGTTCAGCCCTTTTTAACCAGAAAACCTGCTCTGTGATTTATCAATTTCCCTGTGGAAAAAAAGCCCCAAAACAAACCAAGAGAGAGGCCAAATGCTTGCAAAAATGCAAACAGTGATGCTTCTCTGCTGAACATTTTCCAACAAATTCCCAAATAGCCCCATTCTCTGGCTCAGGGCTCCTTTCTTGCTGGCAGCCCACCAGGTCCTAGGTCCAGCTGTGCAAGAAGCACTATATAAGATGTTTCTTAATTTGAAAGGAGGTGAATGGTCCAGATTCACTTTCATGTTTGGGTTTGTGGTGGTGCCAGCAAATGGTATTTGCAGTTTCCAGTTCTGTACTGTATTAGAATGGGTGTTTTGAGGAATTCTGTGAGTGCTCTGCTTTGGGATGGCAAAATTCTGATCAAACTGCTTCCAAAAATATCTTATGGCCCTGACTTTAGACTTTTGTAATGGGATTATATGGAACAATGTATATTTACAAAGAACTGTAGAAGTATTGGAAAACCTATAACACTGTGCTGTTGAGCAGTCATGGTGAAATAGTTTATAGAGCAATTCTGGCACTCTCCTAGAACTGTTTTTGAATGTTTTCACTAAAAAAAAAAATCAGAAACGTGAGCTGCAGAATCTGTGCAGTGACAACTCTGGGAATAAATCTCTTTTATTTATACACTCAGATTTGTAAACATGCCCAAACATTTAAAAATAAGCAATGCTGAGGCTCCTGTAACAAGCAACAATTGAGTATTCTTTTTACAGGCATCATTCAGAGTCTCAACTCTCCTCTGGTGGCACTGACCAGACACTTCCCAGCCACCAGAAATGCCTGTCCTGTTCTGTATATGCAGGTGACAGCTTGCGTTTCTCATTCTTATTTGATTGAAAAGTGGGAAAAATAGAAGAAAAGCAGATTTTCATCCAAAAAGACAGAGAGCTGACAGCTTTGTGTGTGCCCACTAAACATTAACTACTGCAAAAACTTTTTAAAGTTTACAGACGTAAATATGGGATGGGGTGTGGGGGGAGGAGGATTGTTCAGTCTGTGAGAAATTACCTGAAGTCTAAAATCTTCTGGTGGACAAACAGAAAGTTTAAAACACTCTTGTGAAACGTGAACAGCTCAAGGTTTGTTGTCATGGCCAGGAATAGTTATCAGCAAAGCTGAGGCTTCTTTATCTCTGTGTTGCCTGTTCTTGACTCTTCTAAGGAGGTAGAAGACAGGGGTGGATGGTCAGGGACTGAACAGTTTATCAGGTTTTGGAGGTGGCTGTACACTTTTAAATGTACTCAGTTTGTTTTGTGGCAGACCGTTGCTTGCTTTGTGTGAAGCTGTTATTTTCTTTCACGTTTTTTCTAAAATATTCAGACTTACACTCGAAGTCTTTCAAACATGTTGCTGTGCCCAACACCTGGGGCCCACAAGTGGGGGTTCCTTAGATGAACTTCTCTATTCTTAAACATCTGTCTTCTAAATAAAAGCACAGTGCTAGCATATCAGCGTTAACAGAAAAATCTGTTCTTTCAGCAAAATATTGCTCAGTCACATATTTCTTGCAGTTTGTCCTTCTAGTTTTCTTTTGCTGTTGTTATTGTTGCTTTGTGGTCCTGCAGCACGTGGAGAACTCGAGATAAATGTGTACAGCTTCCATAGTGCTCTGCACTTCTACACTGAGGACAATGTGTCCGTTCATCCTTGTTCTTGTTGCTGAAAAGGACCCTGTGGTCATCACAAATGAGCTGGAAAATATGCCCGTAGGAGTGAGGGCTCACCCCATCGTACTTACAGCTTAACTTCTCCAAAACTTTGGTTCTTCTGGATGTAAAATTCTTGTGAGGAGATGTTAATTGAGTTTGTGCCCATGGGTTGCTTTCTAACCCTGCTTCATGCTCAGAAGGATGCTTGTTGTATCATTGTTTTGGCACTAACTGTTTTATAAACACCGTAAATACTTTTAGTCTTGTTTTCTTGTTTTTCTTTGAGCAGAGATATATCCATGTGTGACTGGGGTTATTAAAATAATCGTGTACTTCACACTGCACAGTGCATGAAACACATTTCCTCAAAGCGCCGCGGAGGCGCACCGAGGTCGGCCAGTATCGCCGCGTGCATCAAAGCCAGAGCAGCATGAAATTATCCAAATCCTCCCGACTTCACGTTACATGAGGCTTTTGACTCTGAAATCCCCCTGGATGCCACTTTCATTCTTCTGATAACATAGTTGCAGGGAAGTCAGAGCGGTTGTAATTAGAACCACGTTCCTGGGGATTGCCGGAGCCCCTCAAGGGCTGTGTTGCTGTAGGGGTAAAGCCCAGGCACTTCCCCGTTCCGTGGTGTCTGCAGGAGACAGGTGCCCTCCCTTCGCTCAAGGCCACAGAAATCCCAAACAGATACAGAAATTGGAGTCACAAGAAAAATGAGGTGCAACTTATCCTCCTATATCCCTCTTGAAATCCAGGTCTGAGTGGCTCCCGTGTTGGATGTGTGGGGATTTGTGCTGCTCACTCCTAGGCCTGGTTGCAGAGGTTACGAGCGGAGCAGCAGAATCCCTGGGTGTCTGTGCTCTGGGTTTGGTCCTGAGACATCCTTGAAAGGGAAACTTTGAGATACAGAAGGAAAAGCAAGTAGTGAAACACTGCTTGCCAGAACCTCAAAGTTACACTTTGTTTCTTAATTCATTAAAAGAGCTCAGCAATGTAGGCAGTGCACCCTTCAAAAGAGTCCTGCATTTATTCCACTTCTCATGAGTGAAACATCCCAGTGTCAGTTCACATGGCAATCTGAGGGTACAGTATTTGCATATAGTGTGTATATATATATTTGTATATTTGCATGTAGTACATATTTGCAGGCACAGTGTTTCTGTGAAGTCTGGTACTAAAAGGTAGTAAAGATTATTTGTGTGCATCATTTACGGGAGCTGATGGTGAAGAGACCCAGGTGCCACAGCCGTTCTTAGAGCAGACAAATATATTTCAGGTTTTCCAGGCAGCAGCATGTCCTTGCTGCAGAGGTCATGAGTTGTTGTGCAAATATCTGCTCCTGGGGTGTAAACTACAGTTCAATTAATGTGAAACAATTTATTTGTCTGTACTTAACTTTGAGAGCACAGTTTAATTTCGTTTAATTGCTCTTAGTTTTAGAGGAAGATAAGACAATCCTCTTCATGTTGTAAAAAGAAAAATGATGTGCATTTGTTTGTCACATCAGTGTTGGATCTTTACTCACCTAAATTAGGAGAAAATTGCCAAAGCAAAGCATAACTTTACTGTCATAAAGAGGTTCAGGTGGAGAAAACACACCTATTTCAGATATTTGCATTGAAAATTCAAGAACTAAGTCTAACACTAAGTATTGCATCTCTTCTGATGATTTTTGGGAAGCTGAGACATTTTAGCTGTGAGTTGTGAGTCCTGCTGATACTTCCAACCTTCTAGCCAGTTACAACACAGTTGTTCCTTGAGCGTGAGTGATAGTTAGAAAGCTTGAGGAGGCTGAGTTAGGGTTTGATTTTTGTCACTTAGATGTCACTCTGTGCACCTGAACAGTTTAATGTTGCAGAAAGTAAACTGATGAGAAGATTTTGGGATAAAAAAATGGTTAATAGTTGTTTCTGTAGCTGTTTATTCTTACAAATGAAGCTTAGAAGTAGTTGCAACTTTCTGTTCAGATTGTTCTGCCTAAGTGATAACTGCTTTAATATAACAGTGGTGTGTTTGGGTTAAAGCATTCTCTTTGGAGCTGGCCAAATAAATCATTTTTGGTAGGCAGGGAAACTTGGAGTAAGTTTTGGATGTTGCAGCTGCTTTACTCAATTGTGGTTCCTATGGTTATAGTTTGCTGTGGTTAAAAATGTGCTGCTCAACTTGCTTTGCTTGGCTTTTCAGTAAAGGGCTTTTAACCAGTGTGTCCTGGCTGTTGTGGCAGCTTGGGCCTTACTTGAAGGATTTTATTACTCCTATTATTATTACTATTACTAAGCCAGTTACTTAAATTACCTGTTTTTTACCCTTTTCCTGAGCTTGCTGCTGGCATGGGTGAAACAGTCAGATTAGGAACTGGAAAGTTATTGGGTTATTTGCATTAATTAAAAAAAATCTGTTCTAGCAGTGCAGCAAATCGTGAAAGATGCTCACTGTTGACCAAAGTCTCTGCAGCTTTGTGGTCCCTTCCTCGTGGCAGCGCTGGCTCTCCTTCCCACAGCTCCCTGCCTGCTTCCCACTCTCTTCCCTTCCAGTTTTGGCTTTGCTCTCACCAGCCAACCATGCTGGTGGGCAAGAGGGAAAATGTAAATATGGATTTTGGAGAAGTTGTGCTGGTTAGGTCAGTGCCTGGCCAGAAAATGATAATAAATGCAATGTGCTGTCCCAGGCACAGATAAGGAGCAGAAGAGCACGGGGCAGTGTCTCCACAGGGGTGCTTTAAGTCTGGTTCTTTTGCCATTCCAGCCTTCTCTAGGGAAATGCAGTAGGACATATTTATGTCGGTTTGTTTTTTATTTTAGCTTCCATTAGAAAATGTGTATCTCTGTTCAAGCCGTGCAGCAATCCTGCAGCAGGAAGGGCAGCTCAGCAGCTGCACAGGTTGGGCACAAGGCTTGGAAATCACATCACAAGCAGCACGTCAGAGTTGTGCAAAGTGGGAAAAACTCTCCGATTCATGAATTGGGATTTCCCACGCATGGCTCGGGTTTCTGACTTAGCTGGTTGTGTAAACAGCAAATAACTGTAAGTCTGGGCAGAAGTGGCAGCGTCAAGCAGTGAGGTTAATCATGTATGATCATGCAGGGAGATGGTATCTGCCCTCTCTTTGAAGATTTCTTGACATTTTATCTTTTTTTCAGTAGGCGGTGAGCAGGTTGCTTGACACAAGTTACTGTTGTCAGCTTTTAGTGTGGTTGCATCAATCTGAAAATCTTTTCCGTGTAACCAAACCACTTCTTTTTACGTGTTTATTCTCAGTCATACAGACAGAAATTGCTGTCTGCTGGATTTGAAGGATGCTAAATGTCTTCACTGTTCTGTGGAACACGTAACCGCTTGATTTGATCTACAGAACGTTTCAGTATCATGGGTATTTAAGGCTGAAGACCAGATCTTTGTTCACTCAGATGTGTATGCAGATTGTAGCATCAAGTGAGTTCCAGTTTCTGTGTTGGGTGAAAAGTCCAACTGCCAGAGGTGTTGAGATGGGTCAGGGGGCTGATTACAACCTGTTTCATAGACTTTATAATAATCTGTGGTAGTGAAATGAGATACTTGGGTGTATCTGGCTTCAGTAAGAACACCTTGGTACCATTTTACAGGAAACCAGTACCAAGAGAGGCTTAGCAGATACTTGGATTTTCCCATGACAGGGAGTAGAAATTCTCTGGGTGTTCCATGGTGCGTATCATCTCTCAGTGCAGATGTTATGTGTGAGCAATTAATGTTTTATACATTTTTTCAGCACATCAAACCACTAAGTAGGTGCTTGAAATCTCTCTAGATGTTTGTTGTAAAAGCTGGGTGCAGGTACAGAGCTCTGCAGCACAAACCCCCGGGGTTCTGTGTGCCAGCTTTAGAGCTGATGGTACTTGGGTGCAGCTTTCACTGACAATCTGTTGTAGTCTGATCTATGTACAAAATTTGGACTGTATTTATGAACAACTTAACAGCTCTGGACAAGCCTGAGCAACTATTGCAATTAGTGTGTGGTTTATTATGCACTACTAATGGAGTTGATTACCTGTTTGTGTTCCTCTCCCACAAGCTGTGTGGACACAGGGAGCATAGACCTTTCTGGAGTGTGGAAGGGATCGAATAGATCATGAATATTCAGAGTATGAATTGCTTTGTGATATGCCAGGGGGAGAGGTTTTGAGTTGTTGAGAGAGGGCATTAGAGTTTGGACGAGGAATGCGGGAGAGACAAAGGTACCGATTCCTGCAGGATGGGTGAGGATCTGTAACCCAGGTATTGGTTACATGTGAGCTCCTCTCTGGGGGAGCCAGGATTGGCAGGGGGAGCAGCCTTTGGAGGGCAGTTGGGTTGCGTTTTTTGTCTGGGCACAGTGGGGACTGCGGACAATGGTGTGAGGACGGCGTGTCGGAGGCTGGCACGGCCGCTCCCAGTGCCACTGTGAATGCCCACTTGTCTGCTGTGCCCCTGCCAGCCGGCCCCGGCCCGGCCCTCGGGACAAAGTCAGCTCAGTTACCTTCTCTTGTTCTTTGTTATTTGTGCAAGGTTTGCTGCTGCTGAACCAGAAGCTTATTTGAGAAATTAAATTGAAAGATACGAAGGAGGCTGATGTTTATCAGGAAACTTTTTTGTCACATTCTGTTCCTTCTCTTAAAAAGTAGCCACAGTGCATGGCTGGCAGCTTCTTGAAAGCTGCTTTTTCACTATTGTCCCCCCCAAACTGGCTGTGATTTCATGACATAGGTGAAGAAAGGGAGCATTATACTTAAGAATGTTAAGTTCTAAAACCTGATGAAACAGCAGTTTAGTGTATTTCTTTCTTTTAATGTTTCTGTCTTGTTTGGTTGCAGCAGTAGTACTTCACATCAAATAGGGACATCCATTTGGTTCTTTAAGTGGATTGTTCTTCCCTGGTTGCTGAAATAAATCTTCATACTGCTCTCAGTGTAGTTATTTTTACTGTGTGAAGCTGACTATAGATCTCTCTTTTCATTGTCATTATAGAAAACCTAGAATAAACTCCCAGTTGGTGGCACAACAAGTTGCCCAGCAATATGCAACCCCACCACCACCTAAGAAGGAGAAGAAGGAGAAAGTGGAAAAACAAGACAAAGAAAAGCCTGACAAAGAGAAGGAAATTAGTCCAAGTGTTACGAAGAAGAACACTAACAAGAAGACTAAGTAAGTTTAAGGGTGCAGTATTGAATGTGATGTGATTTCAGTAGCACTGTGCATTGGTTCATTGTGCAGTTAAACCAACAGCGTAATCTCCCTCTTCCCTCCAATTCTCACAGACCAAAGTCGGATATTGTGAAAGATCCTCCTAGTGAAGCAAACAGCATACAGTCTGGGAATACTACAACAAAGACCAGCGACTCAAATCACACTTCAAGGTAACTCTAGACTAAAGTTGAGCCTTTGGTATCTGAGAACTGTGTTAAAAAGCAAACACTTCTTTTTTTGATGTACAAGCGCTTGAACAGTGCTAGTGAGGACACATTCAGGCTTTGGAAATATTAATTCTGTTGTCCATTCCATTTTCATTTCTCTGCTAAAATAATTGTTATTGTCAGTTGGGTAGTAAGGCTTTTGGCTGTAAACACAGTGGGGGAAAAACGTTAACCAGCAATTGTATCAAATTCTTATCATCGCTCGATAGCAGTAACAAAGGTTGCTTTTTTACTTCCTTATCCGTAATTCAGTCACTGTAATTGTCAAGATAATTTTCCAAGTATACAGGAACTAAGTATACATGAACAGATTTGCTGGGATCTTGCTATCAACAAAAAGCACAAATGGCTGGTTTGATATTTGTCGAAGTTTGAAATGAGCGTATGGAGAGAGGTTTGTTCCTAGTCTTGCCTCTACTGTTCTTCCATTTCTTAGATCAAAAATTCAGCATCACGGAACAGTTCTTATATTACTGAATTTGAGAGCTACAAGAGGCCAGACTGAACTGGGTGCTTTGCCTGTGTGGGCTGTGTAAGAATTGCATCTCTCTTTAAATGTGCTGTACTAAGTGTTCTATAGTGAAGCCACATGAACTGAGGCAGTATTAACTGCAGACACTCGCAAGGCACATGGGAAATATGGTTGGCACTACTGTTGGCATTCAAGTTGGCAAAGTGTGGCTGCAGAAAACTCATATCTTGGAAGATTTTAAATAATAGCATGAAAAGCTTTAATAAGAGGGAATATCCTTTGCACAGTAACCCACTGGAATGCAGGGAGGGCAGTGTGAAATCTGCTGTGCTACAGGACTGAGCTGCTTGCAGGGACGGCTGTTAACTCTTCCTCAGCCCCCAAAGCGTGAAGTGTCCATTCCTGATTCGATCACAGAGAGGCAGCTTTATTGCAGTGACTCCTTTCTTGTCCTGTTCTTCTTTAAATGGTACTTACTTTGAGACTTAGGATGCAGGAGACTTGATGCACTTGACTAATGACATCATATTAAATTGAGAGATTGCATCAAATAATTGTTTTTACTCATTAAAGGAATCACTCTGTCTACTGCAAAGTCTTTTAGCCCGTGTTTTGTGGCAAGCTTTTGTCAGGCCTAATTAAGCCTTAATAGTATCAGGTGTAGCTGGGTATTTTTAAAGGATACTTCATCTCCTTTACTACTTAAACTGTCTTTTTAAGTGTTTTGTTTAGTGGAACTTTTCTGGCAATTCCCTGTTCTCAGGAGTGCTGTCAAGAGTCTTTTTCTGATTTTTACAGAATTATAAGTTTTTTTCATGCCCAGATGGCTTAACAGTTGTTTTGGGGTTTTTTGTAAATTGTCTTTTAGGGCTCTCTGGATTTTTAAGAAATCCTGTTTAAATTTCTTGGATACCGTGCCTGTTTCTGACAAAATATCTTGGTTTATTCCATGCCTTCCTGTGTACTTTCAGATTGAATGTTTTGAAACACTTCACTTATTTGGCCATAAACCTTTTTCGATATAAACATGAAGCATCAGGGTGTTTAATTTTGCAAAATAACATGAGTGGGCCAATCTCTTTGCCTTCTATAAGAAGCAAAAATTGTATGCATGTGCTGAAGAGATTGGTGTTTCCATCTGTGCTTAATCAGCTCTTTGTGCAGGGGAAACCCTGAAAGCCTCCCCGAGAAATGGTCGGAAGGCTCCATTCTAAGAGTGACAATGTGAATGCTTGTGAGTGGAACTGTGGGGAAATCCTGCACCTCAGCCCTGCTTCCCTCAGCCCTTCCCGGTTACTTTGTCAGGGCATTTAAAGATGCATTGGCAGTTCCATTTTTTCTGTATTTTAAACTAATTACAACTCTGAGCTGCCGTTTAACGAGGAATAGCCGGAGCTCGGGTCCAGCCCTGTAGGAAGGTGGAGGCAGCAGGCTCTGTTCCGGTATCTGGGCCAGCATTTCGGCTGTTTCTGAGTGCAAGAGGAAACAAATGACCGAGGCAAATTACAGGAAGAGCTGGGTTTCCTAGAGGAACTCGGGGCTTGGGGAGGAAAATACGTCCTCGTACTACGCTTCCGGGAACGCCGGCGGCCGTGCGGGGGCATCTGCCGAGACGGTGCCGGAGCGCCGGCGGAAACCCCAAAACCTGCTGAGCCAGCTGGCCTTTCTTGTAAGCCACAAACGAGGTGGCATCATTTCGTCTCGCCCCTGGTTACGTGTGCAGCTCGCAGCTCCTGCGAGTGTGCCCGTGCAGCATGGGCGCCTCTCCCTGCGCCAGGAATCCAGGCTTGGGAAGGCCGGTCCCGGAGCCAAGGGGCTGCTGCAAGTAGAGTTTTACTGAGTGTTATCCCAGTGGGGCAGTGTTGTTTGGGTTTTTGGCCTTTTGCTTGTATTTTCTATCTATTAAAATGTTTTTCCTGTGGTACTTGTTAAAAATTGCAACAGCCTCCTAGGTTAGATAAGAAAATACTATTTTTGGTGCGGTAACTTCATTTTTGGTGAGGAAGTTTGCAGAAATACAATTGTTCTATTTTGGAAGCTGTACATCCGTCCTCAGTGCATTTTTCTGTTCTGTCTGGTTCTGGAATACCTCTCGGATAACTGCTACTTTAAAGACTTTCTCCTTGTTAACTTACCACTGCAAGCCATTTGAGTATTCATGGCGGATAGAAAATGAGCTTAATTCCCCCTTTTTCTGTTTTACTGTACTAGCCTTGTGTGCTGCAAGTGAGGAGGAGAAAAGGCAGAGTGGTTTAAAAGCTGGAGCTTGATCCCAAAGTAAACTAACCTTCCCTCCATCCCTCTCAATAAGGCAGCTCTCAGCAAGCTACTTTTCACTGATGTATAAAGACTCTCCTTTTTAATTTCCCTATTGGGAATATTCCGCTGCTTAAGCCTGACCCTTAATTAGGAGCAAAAGCTGTAAATTACAGCAGTCGCTGCAGCTCACTTGGAATTTGCTGGTAGCTGGAGGAGTGTCCAAGGCTTGTTGAAGCAGAGCTTTGGACCAGCCCGTGAAATGTGCTTGAATGTCAGCTTCCTAGAGCTCCGACCCTTATTAGCTACATTACTAATTGAATGATAGCACAGCATGCAAATTACTGAGATAATCCTGAGCAATAAATACCAGTGGTTTCTTTTCGGGTGGTTTGATTTTTTTTTTTTTCTCCCTCTCTTTTCTTTTTCCCCTAAGCAAAAGCCCTGGCTGCAAAAAATACCATTGCACATTCTGGATTTTATTTACAATAGCCTCGATTCCAGAGGGAACATTTTGAGCTATTTTATCCATAGGCTGATTGGGCATCTGATTTGTATAAGCTCAAAGCGGCTGAAAGAGAAGCCAAGTTGTCCCAGTGCCTGTGTTGTTTGCAGCTGCAGAGTTCCAACATGGGAATGAAAGAGCCGTGGCCGAACGCTTTCATGTGGTTTTGTATTGCAGAGTCACAGCCTTGTCTCATAACATCAGGGCACATGATGAGATGGTGAATTTAGATAAGAGAACTCTTTCATCTGCCCCTTGGGGAGGAGATCCTTCCCTCGGTCTGGCTCCTGTCCGCTTGGCTCTGCTGTGGTGTCCTCCTTTCTGGCAGGCTTGGATGAGGGAGAAGCCTGCAAGGGACTGCCTGTGCAGAGCTCTGGGGGACAGGTTGTTCTCTGGGGCTGAGTGTGCTCTGCAGCGCTCAGGGGCACAGGGAGCCTGGCTGACACGGGGAGCAGGTCACACCTTCACCCTCTGCTCCGCAGCCCTCACTGCCTGCCCGGGCTCTCCTCCCAGCCGCTGCCATCTGCGCAGGCAAGCGAGCGCAGGTCACACCGAGTTTGTTTTCAAATGCTTTTCCTGATAAACTTTCCCTTTCTCATTTATTTTTATCCTTTTAATAAATGTCTTCTCATTCATTTTAGACCCAGACTGAAAAATGTGGACAGAAGTACCGCACAGCAGCTGGCAGTCACAGTGGGAAATGTCACAGTAATTATCACAGACTTTAAAGAAAAGACTCGCTCTTCATCCACGTCGTCTTCTACAGTGACCTCCAGTGCAGGATCAGAACAACAGAATCAGAGCAGCTCGGGCTCTGAGAGCACAGACAAGGGCTCGTCCCGTTCCTCCACGCCCAAGGGGGACATGTCGGCAGTCAACGACGAATCTTTCTGAAAAATTGCACATGGAGTTGTGGAAACTATGAATCAGGGTATGAAATTCAAACACTCCACCTGCCCACGCTGTTCCAATCCTGGAGAGCCTCTTCTGTGCTTGAACACACTTTCTCGGACATCGACCTCTTACTGATGCAACCAGGATAATTTCTGCTTGCCGTGGGCATCTGGCCACCAAGGAATTTCTCACCCTAGCGATTACTCTTGACACTTTTATGTATTCCATTGTTTTATATGATTTTCCTAACAATCATTTATAATTGGATGTGCTCCTGAATCTACTTTTTTATAATATCTGCTGTGCACAATTTTCCATGAACATGACAACTTTTTGTTTTGGGGTAGGGAGCGGGTGGGGTGGGAAGGGGGCTTTATTTATTGCATTCACAAACTCCATCCTCTTTCAACATATCCTTTTTAAGTTCAGTTCTTCTTCCAGTTATACTGTGTACTATCAGTTTTGATATAAATTATATATAAATATATATATAAATAAATATATATAAAGGGTTATTTGAAACCAATACATGGAAACGCTGGTGCTTGAAACACTGTGAAGTGATAAAACAAAATAATTGAACAGTTCAAGATCTGGGACAGTCCCCTTCTGTGAAAGTACTGAAACTGAAATGGAACTGGTCTTAGGTGAAAAGTGTTCCTGAAGGTTTGAACCTGGATGGGACCTGTTCTCTCTGTTGTTCCTTCCCCGTTTCTTCCCTAAGCAATGGCTAAAGCGTACTGGACACGGATTTGATTGTTGCAGCTTGGGATCTGAGATGAGAGAGCATTGCTCCGGTAGCTGGTGTTTCCCCCAGGCTCCCTCAGGTTGGTGAGGTGCAGGTCCGTGCCCAGCTGGAGGGAAGCGTTCCCAGGCTGCGGGCGTTACCCACAGATCCGTGTGCTCGGTAACGTGAGCGTGGCTGTGTCCTGCACAGCCACTCCCTCACGTGTCTGTGGTGTTAATGAATTCCAGCCAGCAGCCTCAGTGCCTGGGGTAACTTGACCTGGAGTGGTTGTGTGGGTGGAAGGCAGCAGAGAGCCCGGGAGCAATCCCGAGTTCAGGACCCGAGCTGGCGCTCACTCCAGCCGCGCGTGGGGCGGTGCTTGTCAGCCCTGTTCCGTCTGTCCCATCCACGCTGTTGGGGTGCCTCTAATCCTTGCAGTCCATCTGTATCCCAAGAGTGGGTTCTGAACAGCATCTTGTCCGGTGATGGGCTTGTCAGCGTTTGGACACTTCCGAGTCTCCTGCTGTGGGAGCAAAAGTAGGGAAAAGTTTTCATGCTGGCAAGTGAGCGACGTGTGGCTCATGCTCATGACCAGCATCTCCTTCGTTCTTACTCTAAAGCTCTCCAGACTATGATTTCTTTTCCTGGCCTGTTAGTGTTGCTTTACAGTTTACCTTCCATGCATTATCCTGCTAAAACACTCAGCTGAAGAGGTGAAACAAACTTTTTTTAAAAAGCGAAACAAACCCCAAACCTCTTTGGCTTTTCATCTTTATTTAGTGGCCCCAGGGTGCTTTACAGTAATTTCAGGCACAGAGGCTGTGGCTTCATCTGACATCAAATGCATAACTTCTGGGCATGATGAAAGAGGGCCCTATTTTGACAACTTCGTGCCTGCTTGTTATATTGTGAATTATTTGCTTGGCAAGAGAAATTTCTCTTTGTGGAGGCAACTGATTTAAGATTTCTTTTAAAATCTGTGTGGTTTTGAGTGGCAGACGTAGGTTCCTTTCACACTGGTGACAGAAATGTGTGTGAGTAAGGGATCTGGTAGAGCCGCTGCTTGAGGGCACATGCAGTGGCAGTGCCTTGGCAGCAGTGGTTTTATTCTGAATATGTTAACGTGGGCACCCCAACTTAATTCTGCTTATATTCACAGTATAGGCTGTCTTTTTTAAGCATTTTTAGAAGTATTAAAGAACCAAAGGAAAACAGATGCTTCCTAATGAGCATCAAGACAATTTATTATACATAGTTTTAAATACTATGAGTATCTCAATCCACATTTTAACATTAGTGGGATATTGCAAAGACATTCCTTTTCCAGTTTTTACTATTCCTTTAAGGGTCTCAGGGAGGGTAAACTGGTCAGCCATATTTATTTATTTTACTGAAATGTATTGGAATAATTTTTTAAGAGAGATTTTTTGAAGATGCCCCCAAACTTGTATATTTTGCACTGCTTTATAAATGATCCATTATCAATTAGGCTTGCGTGCATCTCGGCCATGATCCAGCCAAGAGCGTGAGCGAGTGGCAGGTCCTGCTGGCCTCAGCAGGGCTCGTTCTGGTGCTTCAAGTCAAACCACGTGCTCACCTTCTTCGCTGGATCTAGGAATTCGTGCAAAAAAGGAAAAAAAAAAAAAAGCATTGTGTGTACCAGGAAATTGCTTCTTTTTCAAGTGAAACTAGACCTGTAGATCAGTTAAAAAGCTTTAACGCCGTACCCAGCTACTCGTGGTCAAGTCGGTAACATCTGTCCCTTTGGCGTGCCTCCTCGGTGAAGTAGCTTGCTGTAAACACTTGGGAGAGTTTCTTTGGAACAAGTGACCTGTAATTCTGCATTCAGTTAGGAAGTGCTGGCTAAGCACTGAACCCCCAGCCTCCTCCGTAGCTGTTGTGTTGCGGGTTTGAAGGACGGCGTTCGTGTTCGCGCTCGATTTGGGAAGTTGGCGTCCCCGCGGCACCGCAGGCGGGGCTCCCTCCGCGCCGGGGCCGTGGGCCAGCCCGCCCGCGGTGGGGAAGGTGTTCCAGAAGCAGCCCAAGCAGACAGTAGTGTAGGGAAGGACCAGATTCACGGTGTTCAGTGGCACAGAACGCAGGTAAGTGGAGCACAGTGTTACGATGGCGAAGTTTGGACTCTTACACAGACACACACACACAGACACCGACACAGCTTGCCCGACTCACTCAGTTGACGTAGTTCTGCAAAGGAAAGGTGACAGCGTTTTACACCACCAGGCTATTTATTCGAATTGGAACTTTGCTTCAAATTGGACAGATCGAAAATTTGGCAGCAGCTTCTGTGAGTTTATTTCCACTGAGATGTTTTCACCTGCCTTACCAAGATCATTCTCAGTCTACTTTTTTAAGCTCTACCATAAACTTAAATTATTGAAAATTTATTAATTGCTGACTATATAATAACCTTTGCTTGTATGTAACCGAATGGTTTTAAGAGCCAACATTTAGAGTATGACAATGGAGCTGAACAGTTTTTAATGCGCAAGCAGTTCTGTTCTTGTGTATGACTTGTAACCTTAATTTACTGTGTAAAGATGGTTACATTATTTCCTTAGCTTTGTTTGTTGGAGACAAATATAGAATGCTTGTTTAAGTATGTCAAAACATAATCTTATCTTGTGGATTTTTATGTTAATGTATTATACGAGCTCTATTTTTCATTTGCCCAGAAAGACAGCTTGTATAACGCTTCTGAAAGTTTTTCCGCTCTGTAAAGTCTTTAGAGCTGACAGTCCTGTTAGGTTTGTTTTAATCTTCATGCTAAAGTGTCAATGGTGGTTTTGTGAACTGGTCAGAAATTCACAGGTCTTAAATGTTTTTGGGAAATTTATATTGGACACTGCTCTTTGTCTAGCAAATAAAAGATGTTAATATATTCCTGTTACTGGCATGTGCACGACTGTTATTAGAAGCCACTTTATCATTTTCCTGCTTTAAATAGAAATGTCTATTTATGAATTCTGCTTGTAGTTTTTTCACAAATAAAATAGTAAAATTTAATTAAATCTGAAAGCTCTCTTTTTTGGGAGATGCCAGTATTCAGAGAAGGTGAAGAGTCCTGTCGTTGGAGCAGCTCCTCAGTGTGTGCGGCTCGTTCCTGAGCCCCCTGAGCACCCACTTCTGCAAACACAGGTTGTGCCCATGGAAAACCTCAGTCAAGTGAGTAAATCCAGTTTATTCCCTGGGACTCATGATGTGGGGAGACTTTGTGGCAGATGTGTCTGCAGAATTTGGGTTTCTGGTCCCTGGAAATAATAATTTTCCCCCCTTTCTGTAGCTGCGGGAATGGCGAGGCTTAGTGCGGAGGATTTAGTGAGAGCCCTTGGGAGTTCCTTCGCCTGTCTTGAGCTAACGAAGTCCCAGGAGTAAATTTAATAAAATGTAATTGAGAGTCTAATTGTATTTTTGTAGCATAAAAATACCGGTATTTTGCAAGCAGTGTTTTGGTCCTCTGCCTAGGAAACAAGGTGATGTGAATTACTGTGCTCATTCGAGTTCGTGCTTCCCCTCCACCAGCCGGGATGGGAGGTGTGTGATGTCACTGTTCAAATATGAAGTTGAAATTTGAAAACAAAGCAACGGATAAAATGCCAAGGGAACAAAACCTTTTTCCTGGGATTAGGAGGGCAGTTCCTAAACTAGAAGGCATTTGGGTACTTTAATGTATGCTGGGGGAAGTGCGTGTTACAAATAGAGGTCGCTTTAGAAAACCCCATGTGCAAACAGACGCCGAATGCTTTTAACCTCAGCTGGAAGCGATTCAGGTGCCTTTGTGCCAAGAATAAGAAGAAACAGGAAAGGTAGTGGTTGTTCTACGGACCTGAAAAGCACTTGCTTGGCATGCTGAGGACTGAGCAGAGGAGCAGTCCTTGCCTTGGAGAGTTTACAGCCCCTGTCCTCAACCTGTGACCAGCCAAAGGTGCCAGAGCTGCTGCGAGGGCAAAGCGTAGGAGCTGCAGGGAGAGGAGGAGACAGCCTCATCTTCATCACCTTGAGGCTTGAATGTGAAGGCAAAGGCTTGAATGGAGCCAGCAAAAAACTTCCACGGCAGTGTTGTCTCCCTCAGAGCCTGCCCAGTCGCCCCTTTGCTGGGATTTTGGATGACGGGTCTGGAAATTCCTTGCCTTGGAGCCGTGTGAGCCAAAGGCCACCTCCAGTGCTGGAGCTGCAGCTGTCCCCACCGCTGGCTGTCACTGTAGGAAGATGATGCAGTGCCACACTGACGGGTTTGTGGATCCCTCCAGGACACACATGTTCAGCTGCAGGCTGGTGTCTTGCCTGGCAGCAGCCTGGATGGGTTCCTACAGCCCCACTTACTCCCTTGTTTAAAGGTAAACCTGAGCCTGCTTGCTATAAAGAGAGCAGAGCTGTGAAACTTCACATGTGATTCACAAACTGATAAGATTAAAAGGAAACCAAAGCAAACTGATCTGGAGAACCAGCAGGATCTGGAAGGAAGAGGGAGACTGGCTGCATTTTGTAACACCTGAATGCCCTCGTGGCTTTTGTAGTTGTAACAAGGAGAGGGAAATGTCAGGTCTTTCTGCCTGCCTTTCTCTCGGCTGTTCCTTCAGTATTTCCGTGCCCAAGTCTTGCTTGTCTTTGCTCCTGCTGTCAGCAGACACAGCGAGGCTCGTTTGCTGTTTCCCCTTAGGATGATGGATTGCTTGATATTTGTATGGAGCCTTTTTCCAGTCAGGGTTGGGGCCGATGCTGATTCCAGCTGAACCCATCTAATAGGAAGACACTGGAAACTTCAGCCGTGTTTCCTCATTGTTTATTCCCAGCAGAGAAAAACCTGCGTGCAGAGATCACCAACAACATCAAAGGCTGTTTCAGAAATTCCTAATCAAAGCACTTCACACCACTGCAATTATCCCACTTGCAAAACTCCCCCATGGCAGAGTAGGGAAGCCTGTGACAGCTAAGAGCACTCCATGCCTAACGCTGGTCTGCAGTGAGTGTTGATATTAGAGCTAAAAATCCTGTCCTCCTGCAGCCAGTGCTGCACATCTCAGTGCTTGCCTCCAGTCCCCTGTTGCTCCTCAGGCAGGGATCACTCCTCACACAGCAGGGACTGATCTGGCAGCCCCGGCTGCGCAGGAAACAGGGAAGGCACGAGCCAGTTGTGCTTCCAAGATGAGAAATCAAGAAACAAATACTCCCTTGTTCTCCTCTGTCTCCATACAAAAAAATGAAAAAGAAAAAAAAAAAAAAGAGAGACATTGCTCTCCACCACAACTATTTATTATTCCCAGGATACCGGAGATTTCATTACTTTCTAACACTCTTAATTTTTTCCAACTTCTTTTCCTTCATCATTAGGAGTTGTCAAAAGTGTTCTGACTTCCTTAAGAGGCTGTTCCACTTCCCCCCTTCTCCGAAATCATTCTGAGAAGGACTGAAAACTGCACAGTGCCAACTCGAGAGTCCCAGCAGGAGAATCCCTGCTGCTCCACATCCCTGCCTTGGCAATCCTCCCTTCCTCCTGCCAGCAGGTGAGGCAGAGGCATCCAAAGCCGATATTCCCTTAAATACTGTGAAATTCCCAGTGTAATACGCCCCTGATAACAGCACATGAAAAGCTTTTTAGGAAGCTTTTTAATTGGCCACAGCTACTGGAGCTGGACAGAGTTTGAGGGAGGAGATCTGAAGTGTTTAAGCTGCTCTAAGTTGCTCTCAAGTGCTGAAAAAAAACAAGTTTGAGAGCTGAATTTGGGTAGGAAATATCCGGAATGCTGTAGGAACAGCACGTAGTGGCCCAGGTAAGCAGAATGGGAATGGATAAAGCTGATTTTTGTTCCTCCTCATGCTGTGCTGTCTGATTCATGTTGCCCAGGAGGTTCGGTGTGGAGTTGGCAGGAAGAGTTTTCCATGTTTGTGTGTATTTTAGGAGGGATTAAAGCTCACAGTAGAGCAGAGAAGCAGAACCACTGAAATTTCAATTCTGCCTTCCCCCAGGAACTGATACCTATCCAATACGTGCAATCTGTAATTTTCAATATAGATGGAGTATTTTTACATGGGTTGTAGAGGTGTTCTATGGGACAGGCTAAAGGTGCAGCGAAGTTTAAAAGCACCACTTGTCAAAAGTTGTCTCTGATGGGGATTTACCCTTTTTTTGACTCTCTCGGGGAATCACCAGCATAAGCCAAGAATAAATAGGGCCAACAATCCCTCCCACCCCTGTTGGGTGGTTATAACTGTCTTACTCTGCAAATTGGCTTCCACAGCAAGTTGGCTGTCTCTGTTCATATGCTTTGCTTCCCTATGGGGTTTATAAAAATAATATGAAGAAAGGGCAGGAAAAAAGTAGCTTTCCATTAAATTATAATAATTTCTTTCTGATCCAAGAAAGACAGCAGCATGGAGCAGCAGAAGGAACAAGTTAGGACTCAAGGCTGATGCTGCTCTGTGGGTGGGTTAATTTATTTACACATCCAGATTTTTCTCAAAGGTTTGAAGAGTTGTCCATCAGCCCTGAGCCTCCCAATGGCTTTGGAAGAGTCTCCACAGAGCCTGGATGGAGAAGCTGCCCAGGGAAGCCCAGTGGGTGCCTCTGCCCAGGAGCAAACGACTTCCAGCCTTTCTGACACGCACATTTCCCATTCCTTCATTCCCAGCAAGGAGAATCCTCTGAAATCTCAAAATCTCTCTGCTCAGCCTTTGGGAGAGGTGAGGCTTTGGCTGAGGGTTGGGGCTGAACCCAGGCTTTAACAGACTCGACAGCAGAGCCTGCGGAAGCCTGGCAGCATCCCTGCGCGCCCGGGATCTGCGTTGCTACCAGGAGACAGGCGATGGAAATGTATTTAGCTGCTCCTATTGTTCTCCTTATTCAGCCCAAGTTTTGTTGGTGTGAAGTTAAGGAAGGAAAATGTGGACTGGAGCTGAGGAAGCGTTCCCTGGAAAAGGAATATGGTGATTCCTGGGGGGCGGAATTGTTGCGGCAGCGCGGGCTGTGATGGCTCAGTGACAGCCCCTGACAGGGATCGAGCTGGGAGTCGCTGCGCTACAATGGCACCGGGAAAATGAGTGATGGGAACCTCCCCTGACTGCAGAGCTCCCGAATTGTGATGACACTCGGAGGGGGAGGAAGCCTGGCGGGGGGTGGCAGAGGCTGCCAGGGGTGCCAGGTTTTGGGAATCGCGTGCAGGCTGCTGTCTCTGACTCAGCCCTCACTGCTGTCTGTGTTGGCTGCCTCCGCCTTCCCACCCATCCCAGGAGGGTCTGCCATCCCCCTGCCATCCCCTCGGCCTTTGCAGGGTCTGCCATTCCTCTTCCATCCCACCAGCCTTTGCAGGGTCTGCCATTCCCCTGCCACCACCCTGGCCTTGGCAGGGTCTGCCATTCCCCTGCCACCACCCTGGCCTTTGCAGGCTCTGCCATTCCCCTGCCACCACCCTGGCCTTGGCAGGGTCTGCCATCTCCCCTCCATCCCCCTGGCCTTGGCAGGGTCTGCCATCCCCCTGTCATCCCCTTGGCCTTTGCAGGGTCTGCCATCCCCCCTGCCATCCCCCCGGCCTCTGCAGGGTCTGCCATCTCCCCTCCATCCCCCTGGCCTTGGCAGGGTCTGCCATCCCCCTGCCATCCCCCCGGCCTTTGCAGGGTCTGCCACCCCCCTGCCACCTTCCCCCCTGGCCTTGGCAGGGGGCCCTGGGCTGCAGGAGCAGCAGCAGAGCAGCCTGCAGTCAAGTTTCTCCATCCCACTGTGCTGCTCCAGCAGTCCCAGAGCAGGCGTGGGGAGATGGCCCCGCTGGACACCCCTCACTAACAGCTCTGTCAACTCTTACACTCGTTTCCTGCATCAGTTTATCTTAGCAAGCATCACCAGCTCTGCTTTTGGGTCCTAACGGACCCATCTATCCTCTGTAAGTCCTGTTAGAGATACCAACAATAATTTTCCTTCTGTGCCAAGTTATAAATCCCACAGATTTATATATCCAAAGTCCTCATCAATCAAAAGATTAAGTCAAAGGCGATGAGTTAAAACAAGTGGGAGGTGACTCCCCTGAGAGCAGTGACGAGCCAGTAGTCACTCCTGCAGGGCTGGCGATTCCCCTGAGCTGGGTGTCGGCTATCTCTGCCAGCCAGAGACCTTAACCAGGAGAGAAAAGGGTTTTATCTCAAGAAGGACTTCATCTGAGCGGTCCCTTTCCTCCCCACATCCGTACACTGTCTGAGGAGCAGGGGCTGGATGGAGTGGGGTGTGAAGCTCTCAGAACCCCGTTCTCCTGGCTGAAACCAGCAGCCAGACCCCCATCCTGCCTGGTCTGGGGGAGGAGCCTGCTCCGGGTCTCTGGAGTTACTCCTGCTGATGTGTTGAGTGTTGTATTTTACACACGGCTGGGAGGGACGCTCCGGGCAGGAAGGGAGTTTGTGCCTTGTCCTGCTGGACACTGGGAGGTGTTTTTCCCAACAGCAGATCAGCAGCTCGTTTCTAGTGGGTTAATGACTCTCCTGGTGCTTAACAGGTTCTCCTTCACGTTGGGTTTGCCAGAAGGGGATTGGCATCCTTGAAAGCTGGGATGGTGGAGTGGATCCCAAACAGCCCTGAAATCCAGTGATGTTTTTCTCTTTTCTCACCTTTATCTCACACTAACAATACTCTTGATGTTGGAAAATTTACCAAGTTTAAATTTTTTTATTTTATAACTTTAGTCAAGTTTGTTCACCTTTGCCCCAGGGGGAAGGGAACTGAAGTTTTTTTCCAGAGCATTTCCAGGTGAGGCCTGATGAGCTGAACATCTCACCAGGCTGGGAGCAGCACAGGAGATACACAGAGATAACAACCAGCAAGGGCCAGCAAGCGCCACTGACGAACCATCAGCTCCAAACAACAGCCCTGGCATGGTCAGAGACACCTGGGCTGGGAAAGACAGATTAGAGAACCCAGCAATGGTTGGGACCTAATTAACATCGGAGGTGAAGGAATCTGTAACCAGTAGGAAACTGAATACTAAGAACTGTTGGAACCAATGAACACAGAACCCATGGGTCTCTGTGGGTTTTTACTGTATAAAGTGTGTGAAAAATCTGGTTAAATCCCTGTGCCATGGAATGATTTTCTCTGCACAGCCGGGCTGTGGGGGGATGAAATGATTTCTGTGACACATCCTGGCCAGAACCCCATCCTGGCCAGGAATAAAGCAATGTCTTGGTTTTCTAACACTAAAAATGGTTTTGGAGGGTTTTTCTTTTTCCCGCAGTTTTCAGTGACATCGACATCTGGACTAGGGTAAATGGTGGGGTTTTTAAAGTTTATCTCTGCATCTGGATTATTTCCACATTGCTGGCAGAGCTGGAGGTAATCTGTTCCTGCAGGGGCAGGGGCTGGGGAGCGCAGAGCTGGTGACACAAGGGAGCAGAGGGTGAGCAGGGAATGCTGCCTCTCTGCTCCACTCACCCCGGGGTTGTCATGCGTGTTTGGTCCTTGAGATGCTCCTGCTGAGGCTTTTACAAGCTCTCTCTTGGGATTTTGGCCAGTGCAAGTAATTCCACTTGGGAGTCTTAAAACTGCTGTCCGGGGAGGCAGAGCTCAGCCTGCAGCTCTGTGTGCATATATCCTTGCTATTCCATGGATTAAAAAAAATAATAAAATAAACAGTGGTGCTCTTACCTCGGGCTATCCATTAGGAGTGTGATTTAGTGCAGGGAGGGCTATAAAGGCAGTTGATAAATCTTCCGTGCAGCACAAATAAAATCTCTTGCGGGAGGAGAAAGGGCCCTGGATAACGGAGCGGGGAGGGAACAGCCCTTTCCCCCTTGTCTAATTAGGCTGTCCAGGAGGAGTTAATATAAAATAATAGATCTGGAAAGCCTGAATCTTCACAGCCTGAGGAAGGACTTCATCCCCTTAAATTATGAGGCTAAGACCTCATTCAACAATGCTTTGAAGGAGATCAACTGGCAGCGCTATTCACGGCGGCTCCGGGCTCGGGCGCGGGCGCTGCGTGATTGCAGCATCTTCTGAAGAGAAGCGCTCGCTCCTGTTCCCATTGAATGCTGCTATTTTTATCCTCCTTAATTTCTAGAAGGTATTTCCAAGTGGGAAGCAGAGCAGAGAATAGCAGATCTTAACTCTGCTCTGTGTAACAATTTCTGTAAAAAGGAGGGAGAAATGTTTGAAATAGCTCGTGTCTATTTTTGGTACCACCAGCGTGGCAGCAAAGCACCTGGAGGGTGATGGGGCACCCTGATGGTGACGGGGCACGGGATGGGGGGTCACTGCTGGCCCTGTCTCCCGTGGGGTTCACAGGCTCCTGGCTCTGCCTGGAGCCAGGGGTAGCTGGGGATGGCTCGGAGGGGCCGCAGGGAAGGGTGATGCTGGCAGAGGGAAAAGGGGGGAGTCTCTGAATGTGTTCCTCTCCCAGCCCAGGAGACCCCTCCTGTCTCACCCCTCCTGGGCCCCCCTCGCCTTTGGAGTGTGGTGGGGAGAGCTTTGATCCTTCCCCATATGGGAGGCAGAAGAGCAGAGGGACTTAATTAGGTGCAATTACCTCACCCACCGCAGAGCAGCCGGGGCTGTTGGCATGAGGTCAAAGAGGAAATCCAGGGCCCACCAGGGCCAAAGCGGAGGAGTTCTGGGGGATGCCTTGGACCTTGTACTCTCTCCTGTCGAGCTGCAAAAGGCTCAGAGTTTCAGAGTTTTCCAGCATCATGGAAAGGCTGGAGATCTCAGGACTAACTATAATTGACCCTCGGATAGCTGTTGGAGCTGTGGGGTGCTTTGGGAAGAGGATAAGAGAGGATGGATCCTGGCTGGAAAACACAGCCTGGGACTGAGCATTGTGCATGGGGGCAAATAGGGACAGTGATTTGCGAGTCCCCATTTCAGTTTGTGACCCCGGCCACGCAGATTTGGATGTGTAACAGAGCTTTTATCTTGTGATTACTGCCTTCTGCAGCCACAGCTTTTGCTTCTCTCCGTGCCCAGGTTCTCTGAAGCTGCCGAGCACAATGCTGGCACACACAGCTCTTGTGCTGGGCAGAAGCATCCTGCTTCACTTGAACATGAAATATGAATCAGAGATCAAGTGAATTATTGTGCCATGCTGCTGCTCAGGCAATGGGGAGTCTTTAAATCAATCAAGCCCCAAATAAATAAATAAACGTGCAGCAGACATGCTGGAGTGCATGTCTGATTCCTATCAGAGGCAGTAATTCAAGGCAGATGCTTGCAGTTCCCTGCTCCCCGCTTGGCATTACCTGGGCTGCTGGAGTCACAGGAGACAGAAAGCAAATTTTTTTCTAAGCTTTCATTATTGTTGCCAAAGAAACCATTTCATTTGGTTGCCACGTGTGCAGCAAATCTGGTTCAATCCATCTGGATGCTGAGGGATGAAGTGGAAGGGCTCTGGGGAGGGAAGTCTGTGGAGTGCAGCCACCTCAACGCCCGTGATGCACCGTGGCTCTGGGGATGGGCTGGGAGCTGCAGGAGGGACAGTGGGTGCTGGGTCCCACTTCAAGGGTTTGATCTGCACTAGGATTCCCACGGACACCTGGGTGAGCTGGGGCTGGAGAACTCATCCCTCAGAGACCCTCCAGACATCGCCCCAGGGAGCAGCACCACCGGCTGGGAGTGCCTGGCTGGGAAATCCTTCCACCCTCAGGCATGAAGACTTCACTGGTTTTCCTTTCAGCTCACGCTGGCGCTCGGGAGAGAAACGTTTGAAGCGTTTGATCTTTCTGGGCTGCTCTTTCCCTCCCGCAGGCTCCGGGCTCGGGAGCAGAGCTCCCTGGGGTTCTGAGTCTGCTGGGCACCATCCTGCTGCCTCCTGGCTGGCACCACCCTGCTCCTCCTCGCTGGCACCGTCCTGCTCCTTCCTGGCTGGCACCGTCCTGGTCCTCCTGGCTGCCACCGTCCTGCTCCTCCTGGCTGGCACCATCCTGCTCCCTCCATGCTGGTCAGCCTGGGCGGGAGCGTGGAGGGTGCTCTGGACAGTCCCCATGGCTGCCCAGCCCTGGGGGTGGCTCCAATGCCAGCAGTGAGTGTGGAGCACTTGAGGGGACCTGGGTGCCACAAGCTGTGCCAGCCAGGGGGAGCAGAGGCTGCCAGGCCAGTGTGCTGCCCCAGGGATGTGGCACTGGGGGCTCAGTCCCTTCTCCAGGGTAGTTTCAGTCACTTGCAGATGGTCCTGGGCCCCTCCCGGCAGCCCCTGAGGCTGGAGGTGTGTTTGGATTTCAGCAGAACCTTGCTGGCAGTCTCTGCCCTTGTGCGTGCCCAGCGCTGGTGCTCTGTGAAGGTGAACGAGCCCTGACGCCAAGGGGAGGCTGCTGGCACAGCAGGGCTTTCTCCTGCACCGTTTCATCTGTCCTGAGCAGCCTGCCAGCATCAGTCCAAGGTGATGATATTTCACTGAGTCAGGGCCTCTTCTCCCTTGAGTTACTCCAGGAGGGTGTTGAAAGTGAACCTTGGACCAGCGGAGCTGATGTTTGCCCGACACCCTGAGATAAAAGATAAAGCGGTTGCAACACTGAGGATTCAGCCTGGATTTCTGAAGCTTTATCCCTGAGGGAGAGCTGAGCTGATGCATGGGTAAGGTTTTTCCTCCTAAAACTCCAGCTGTAACCCCAAAAGAATAAAGGTCAGTCAGTTAAACCCGCTCAGCACATAATCCTGTGCCCTTCTGAGTTCGACAATCCCCGTAAGAACAAGGCATGCTGATACACGTGGTCATGCTGGGTAGGCACGCTGTTTATCCCAGAGCAGGTTCACCCCTCAGCTCTGAGTGCCATTTTTGGCATGTTCCTCATCCAGCAGCTCATCCCAGCCCTGGACGGCGCCGTAAATCCTTCTTTGCAAATCATTGACCCAATAGGTCATAAACGTTCCTTTATGGCCTGTCAAGACAAGCGAGGTTCTTTACGTGCACCCTAAGTCAGCACAGTAAAACTTTTATGGTGTTTTCAATAACAAGAGCTACTGCACATGAACAGCAACTAATTTTTAAAGCCTTGGTATTTCAGCTGAGATGAGGTTTTTTCCTCCCCTCTGTTGGAAAAACACTCAGATCAGTGAGCTCAGCAGTCAGTGCCTGGAGCTGACCTCTTTGCCTGACGTGGTGCTCCAACTTCCACAGTTACTGAGCACCCCTGGAATGGAACTTCTGCAAGCCAGGCTGCTCTTCTGGAAACATCTGTGCAGGTGGAGAAGCTCAGCTTCAGGTTCCCAGGTGCCCTTGGAAAGCAGAAATTCCCAATCCGAGCCACTGCCGCACCCAAGGGTTCAGTGTGGAGACATCCAAAGGGAGGGGGCAAGGGGCACAGAGGGGCACAGGCCACCCTGGGACACCTTCATTAGGGAATTAACAGGGTTTATTCAGAGTGCTCAGCCTGCTGCTCACTGCAGTCACAATTTTGGTCCTCTAAAGCTGCTGCTGTGGCCATGAGTGCCTGCCCCACCCCAGGGTCCAGTCAGGGCAGAGGTGATGGGATTTGCTGACCTGGACAAGGGAATTGCTCTTTTGTGATGTTGTTTATGCTGTGTTTTGTTTGTTTATTTTTCTAAGAGAATGACATTCTTTCCTGAGCTCTGCCAGGCCTGAGCTGTCCTGGCTCTGCGTCTGACCTGAGATGTCCTCAGACAAGGTGTGATGGATGTTGTCCCTGTGCCCTTTAACTACTTGGCAGGAATTACCATGCCCTAAATTCACACTGCAGCAGCCCGGGGTTGTTTCTTCTCTCTTTTTCACTGGACTTTCAGCCATTTCATTGCTTCTATTCACTCCTGTGCCCTCAGTTATAGCCTTTGCCTCTGCGGATTTCAAGGCTTTCTTGAAGCTGTGCTGCCCCATGACCCTGGTGTGGGGGTCCACAGGTGCCCCTGACCCTGGTGGGTTGCAGGGCTGTGGGGTCTGTGGTTCCATGCCAGCAGTGGGGTCCCCTCAGCTCTATTCATGCCTGATGAGCAGCTGAGCTCCAGGCTCCAGGGTGGGAATCAATCCCAGGACAGTCAGCACTGATTTCCCAGCCCTGACAGAAGCAGGGAGCAGAAGGTGAGAGAGGCCCTGCTGCTGGGGTTTGGTTGGGATTGATTTTACCACATTTTCACAGATAATCTGTCTGGGTTTGCTTTCTTTTTCCTTTTTAAAAAATCCTCCTCCCGAGAAACATGCAAACGTGGGAAAACCCTTCCTCTCTCAGGCCTGTCCCCAGACAGAGGAATTGGAACAGTTCGGGGACTCCAGGTGCTACAGCACAGCCCAGGGCAGGGTCTGTGGGGCTGGGATGGAGGGGATGCTCCTGCTCCTGGTCCCAGCTTTGGGTGGATGTGCTGCTGGCCTCTCAGCTGGGCTCAGCTGGGCCTCCAGGAGGGCTGGAGCCAGTGGAGTCAGTGCAGTTCTGTGCAGGATTTGGGCTTTTTTCCCCATGTAGGGAACAGCAGCAATGCTGGAGCATCAGCACAGCAAAGGCTGGGAATGCTCAGGGGAGCTTCAGGGAGGAACTGTTGCTGTCGATCTGTTAATTAAGATTAATGTGCTAGCTGATAAGGATGACTCTGCGCCAATTGCTGTTACGAGCCAAGATCCTGCGAGGCAGCGAGCAGCGCGTTCCTGCTTCCTCAGCACTGGGAGCCTCTGCCTTGCAGCCCGAGGTTCGGGGCACAAAACAGGATTTCCACAGCTCCCCAGATGCTTGAGGGCCCCTGGGCACACTTGCTCTGCTGGTGGGATGTTTGAGAGCTTGGTCTTGTGCTCACTTGGCAAAGGAACAGTTTTAGCTTTCCAGAGGGTGTTAAGGCAGAGCTTTGCATCCTCTCCTTACAGGCATCAGTGACAAAATTTCTCCACCCAAAAAGTGCATGAAATGAGGGACAGCATTGAAACATATATGTGTGCATATTTTTTTTTTGCCCTCTCAAGTGGGATCTCTGAGGAAGCTGGATGAGCCTGGTACAGTAGGGTGTGATGAATTAGGACTTGGATTGCCTTTGCCACAGCTGTCAGTGCAGGAGTCTGGAGCAGAGGCTGCCTGCTGAGCACCACAGCGTCTCCACAGTCCCTGAGGGGACACAAAGAGCCAGCAGAGCCTCTGATACTGGAACAGCTGCAGGTGAGCATGTGCTCAGGGCTTCAGAGCATCATAGATTGTCGAGGAGCTCATTTTAATGTCCTTTACCCACTTGTTTGCCTCAAGAACCTCCTCACTCCCTTGGTTGCTGTGTCTGGCACCAACTGCATTTAAGAGCAAAATCTGTGTAACCAGCCTCATTAAAGCAAGCAGGTTTGCCCAAGCCTCAGAGTTCACCTTTTTGGGTAGCATCATTTCATTAGTGAAAGGCAGAGGTGGAAGGAGTGCTCCCTGAATCCCAGATGAATTTCCCCTGGTCTGTCCCCTCCTCCCTTCTCCCCTTCCCACCCTGTCCACTCCTGCAGCTGCTTTCATTTCCCTGCTGTTCCCACAAAGGTCTCTGGCACCGGGGCTAATGAGGGAGGGTAATTAATCTGTAACACCTCCCCGTGCCTGCCAGCAGCCCGGGGGACAGGGGCAGCGGCCACCCTGCCCATCCTGCCCTTGCAGCCAGGCAAGGAGCAGCCCCGGCTGTTTGGGGCATCACCTCGGGTCATGGGCAGTTCTGCTGTCAGGCGGAACAAAGATTTTGCTGCAATAACACTGCCCTGGGGGAGGGAATGCCATTTTTCCTGCCAGAAAAGCAATTCACCTTACATCAAAGGCAGAAGCTAATTTTTTCTCTTTTTTTTTAACTTAGGAGTGCGATATGATTTTGAAGCCTCTGTTGTCCCACAATTTGTTTTTCCTTACAGGCACTGCTCAATGGCATTACCAGCATCCCCTTCCCACCCTGTTCCTGAGCTCCATCAGTTTCAGAGTTGAGCCAAACTCTTCTTGCCCTGAGAGCCTGGAGTCAGCCCAAAGCCACACAAGTCACATATGCAGAAGGAGATAACCTTATCACTGCACCCTGCACCCAACAGCAACTCCTGTGACTGTCAGCTCCTTGCAGACAGAGGAATCTCCTAGCAACCCTGCACTGGCTCTTTGGATGCAGCCTAATTCGGTTTCTGGTCATCCAGAACAAAACCTCACGAAGGCATCTGGCAACCAGAGCAACAGACAGGCTGTGGTGCTGTGCTGGAGCATCTGGCACAATGATTATTTCAGCAAAATCCCTGCTTGGGGCTGATTTTGAGGTTTTTATGGTGAGCCTGAGTATAACATTCAGGTGAGGGCTCTGCAGCATCAGGCTGAGTGCTGGGAACCACCTACCTGAGCTGAACACTCAAAGGAACGATCCTGGTGCTGGTGAGGGTGCTCCTGCTCCTGGCTCTTTCATCCTTGCTTCCTGGTAAAAGGAGTGAGAGAATGTGCTGATGGCTGTGATGGCAGCAAAAAAAGAGAAACAAGAGGAGGAGTGAGGAAAAGAGTGGCACCTCTCTAGCCTAGGGGAACAACATATCCAGCTCAAAAAACCTGAAAAATTTGGCAGTCTTCCACTGCCAGTAGAATATTTTTTTTTTAATTGCAGCAGTGAAAGGATTTTAGCCACATCTGCTCTCGTGTCTGTAGGTGGCTCACAGTGATGCCCAGTAACATGCCCGGCACTGGGAGCTGCTTCAGTGGAAAGTTTGAGCACCGCTGCCTTGCAGTGCCAAGTTCTGACTTGGCAGGATGGGTTATGGAGCCCGAATTCCAGCATTTACTGACTGGTGAGCGTTTGGCTCCGGGATCT
Source organism: Pomatostomus ruficeps (assembly GCA_013400735.1). Lineage (NCBI taxonomy): Eukaryota > Metazoa > Chordata > Aves > Passeriformes > Timaliidae > Pomatostomus > Pomatostomus ruficeps. The sequence continues at coordinate 151,159 of VYZT01048213.1, forward strand.
GAGCACTGGTCTTTACCCATGCTTCCCATGCAGAATCCATACAGGCAAAGCAGTAAGTCTTTCTGAAATAAATTAAACGCTGATGCTCATTTAGAAAGGATTTATAGGAGGCAGCGTGAGGCTCCAGCTGGCAGGGCAGGAGTGGAAAGTGGAGCACGAGGCAGGAATGGGGGCAGGACGGGGGCTCAGGGTCACGCCGTGCCCCTCGTGGCAGCTGCTGTGGCTGGAGGGAGGCTCTGTGCCCACACCCCAAGGGGACACAGCTGTCCCATCCCACAGGTCACCGTGCTCCTGGTAACAACACCCAGCACTGCCCAGGTCCCTGGGAACTGCCTGGAGCTGAGTGTGCTCAGTGGCTCCGAGTGCTCAGTCTGGGGATGTTTAAGTGTGAGCCGTTTCACGTGGATGGGTGAGAGCCCTTTACTGCTGTCACTGAGCTCAGTGACTCCCACCAGGGACGGCTCGTGCCACTGATTTCACTCCCAATCTGGAACCTCTCCAGAAGTGTCCAAATCCCAGGCTTGGAGCCAGCCCTCTGACCCAGCGCCAGCTGAAGATCTGGATTTACATCCAGACACAAAATTTGGGGGTGCAGGGACTGAGGGGTTTCCTTCGGGCTCACCCCAAATTGAAACCATCCACCAAGATTCCACCAGCCGGTGCTGGATGTCTGGAGAGCTTTGTGCCACCCCCTCTGCCCCAGCTCTCCCCTCCCCTCCCTGCGGTGGCTCCAGGTCCAATCCCGCATCCACGGAACCCTCTGGCTCCGCTGGCTCTCCGGAGCTCTGCAGGGGAGGGATTTCCTCACACAGTGCTGCGCTCTGGGGCAGTTTATTCTCCTGGCATCTGGTTTTCCCCTGCCCTGGCTGCTCACAGAGGGTTTCAGAGAACAAGGGGCCGGTTTCAGATCTTGCTATTACAACCTCACATTCAAGAATTACTACTACTATTATTTCCAAGGAAACAGGGACTCACGCTCGTATCTTTTATGTGATTTCTCACATCCGGAGGTTCTCACGTGACTTTGCTGCCTATTTTTAGCTCCTCAAACATCTCTGCCAGGATGAAAGCTTTAAAGAAAACCCACCCTTGAAAGGGATGAAACGGGCATTTTCTTTAATGGTAAATTTGTGACTGTGACCCCCGAATCCCTACATTGCAGCAGCCTGGGGAGAGCAGGCAGGAACATCAGGCTGCAGTTAACTGTTTCTGTGTTTGCTGTTACACCCTCCTTCTTCAAACAGCAAAGACTTGTTGTGAAACAGAGCTGTTTCGAGAACCAGATCCACCTACAAGTCATTTAAAAGCCTCCTACCTCAATTTTGCAGGTAAAATGTTAGTCTAGCAGGAATTGAGAGGAGGGATTTTCCCCTCCATCTGCTTCTTTGCAGGTTGGTGGGAGGAAAAAAGCCACCCTGTCTGTTCTCACTTGCAGAGCCCACCTTGGAGTGGAATGGGTGAGGATGGGACCCCTCCGTCCTCGTGGGCTTGGGGTGGCTGTGGGGACCCACCAGGTCCTGCCCATTCCAGCACATGGAATATAAAACCCGGCATCTCCTTTGGATGCCTCACAGGAAGCATCCGATTTGAAAAAACCCAGCCATAAATAACACAGAGTTGTATCCAGTCATTACAGCGAGGGGGAAATTGTTCGCATTGTCACAAACTTTCATTTCCATTTTTGTCTTAATTTCAGCTTCATTAACACACGCTGACCTGCCTTATCAATTATAGCTATTTCTAGTGTGGGCATTTTGGTAATTGGCATCAAAATGTCAGGACAGCCAGTTGGAGCTCTCTGGGTACAGAGACCTCAGCAGTGCCTCTCGCTGATTACAAGCTTCAGTAATTAGTGATCAGCCGAGTCCCACCCTCGCTGCCACAGCTGCAGATCCCTCGTGGTACCGCTCTGGAAGCAAAGCCCCAGCTCGGGTGCTTCCTCCTGGGACGTGAGGGGTCACCGAGCACAGATCAGGGTGGCATCAACCTCTCCCTGACACCCCAGAGCTGCACAGAGCTCTGCACCCCGACAAGCTCTGCTGAAGGTGGCAAATTTATCCTGGATGAGTCAGGGCTAAATTTGTTCTCCTTCCTCGAGCTTGCAGCGTGCAGCCCGTGGCTTTGCTGCAGCTCTTCCTGTCCCTTTTCTTTCCTGGATTTAGGGTCAGAGCCGTGGAGCTGCCTGAGCTGTTGGGATAATGACAGAGCCCACTCCTGGTGGTGAAGAAGGAGCCATGGAGGGGTTCAGCATCCCAAGAGACAGGCAGGCTGGGGTGCTGGGCTGTGGGAGGGATGAGCTGGGAGCCGGAACGAGCTGCTGCCAGGCAAGTAATTGGGGCTGCTCCAGCAGTGGGAGGTGGAGATTTTATAGGGCCCCTTGGTGTTTGGTTTCCTTTTCAATGCTGGTCTCCGGGGCAGAGGCTCTGCTGTCTGCAGAACGCGCTACAGAACGAGAGGAGCAAAGATTGGACCTGCCAGCGACTCATTGGCAGGGCTGTGGTTCAGGGCTGGAATTAGATGTGGTCTGGGCAGGTCACTGCTGAGAGCTGCCTCTGCCAAATTTTCTTTTCCTTTGGGTAGCTGGGATGAGGAGAAGACTCTGCCTTCATGTGAGGGGTTCCCTGCTCAGTGTCCCTGCTCTAGGGCCGGTCTCTTGCAGGGAAGGGGCAGCTCCAGGCACTGCTGGGTGCTGCAGATGTATTTACCTTTCCATGCTGAAACCACAAAGCTGTGGAGACCTGGTGACCCCGTGTCACATGCTGCCCTGCCAAGGGGACAGAGCTAATTGAGACGTGACAGCCTGTGAAAGCAAACTTCTCCTCAGAGGTCAAGAAAGCAAAGCTGATTAACAGATGCAAAACCTGACGCTGTGAGAAGCTCCTGGAAAAGCATCACAGGCAAGTGGGATGCATCCCAGCCTGGATGGGATTCACTGGGCTGGGCGTTCCGTGTGCAGCCAGGGAATTTGGGCAAATGCCGGGCAAAGCCTTGGAGTTTTTGTGGCTGGATGCTGTGGAGGCGTGGGATGGCTGGTTCCTGCGGGAAGCCTCTGAGGGCACCAAGGGGCTGCAGGGGCACTGCCTGAAGCAGGCAGATAACACAGAGCATCAGGTGATTTGGGAGGGAAAGAGGAGTGGATGGGTGATGGGAGAGCAATCCTGAGCACCGAGAGAAACCGTGAACTCCTCGTGTCTGAGGAAAATTAAAACGGAACGAGAGGAAGAACAGCCTGGCTGAGGAGGATTAAGTGTGTGTGCCTGCTTCTCCCTCCAGGAGCAAAAAAAGCATAAACAAAACTGAGCTAACAAAAAGCTGCCAACATTTGAAATGAGGCAAGGCTGTAATTCCTAAAAACCACCCGCCCCACAGGGAGCAGGGGGACCCTGTGCCAGTGCCCTCTCCCATCGGTACCAGCAGTGAGCGCAGCCGCTGTCCCGCGTGTGCCGCTGGCAGCCAGCAGCCTGTTATCAGGGTGACATCCCAAAGATAAATGGCTCCCATTATTGCCTTCATTCCCGGGCAGTCCCCTGAGGCTCCCGCACAGCCGCGGCAGCTGTGGCAGCGGTGACCGAGGCGCTCAGGGCTCTCCACAGCAAATCCTCCCGCTCTGCCCGTTCATGCAGGTGGGGCTTGCGAGGGCTCCTAACCTGGCACAGCCCTGAAAATCCGAGCCACGCGTTGGGAGAGAGCCGAGGCTGCCGCGCAGTGTGTCACCAAGAACGAGCCTGCTGCTGCTGTCCCCTGGATTGGGAGAGAACATCCGTGTCTGGCCCTTCTGGAGGTGTTTTTGTGGCACCTCCCTCTGCTCAAGTCTCACAGCTGGGACAGAGGCGGTGAGATGCCATGGCAAGCTGTGGCGCTGTGCACTGCAGCCATCAGAAACACGCCGCCTGCTCTGTTGGAATCTTTTCCGCTGTTATTTGCCTCCATTCCCCACCTTGTCCTTCCATCTGCAGTGCGAGGGAGGGCTGTGCCCCACAAACACCTTTCTCAGCCGCTGGGCTAAGGGAGCAGGTAAAACTGGCCCCTCTGCAAGCCCCAGCAAAAGGCACGGCAGAGTTTGGGCTTGTTACCATCAGCTTGGGTGGAAAACGGCTTTGGGGTTAAATCATTCTCACAATGATCAAGGTTTCACAAATATCTCATTGTGCCTGGAACTAACGTGAATTAATTTGTGCAGAGAAATCCTTTATGGGGGTAGGTGCTGCCTTGACTTTCTGGAAATAGAGAGATGCTTCCTGCACAAACGCTGGTGCAGACATCCCGAGTTCCTGATCTGTCCTCAGCCTCAAGAGACCCGACAAGAGGTTGTACAGAACAAGCCAGGCTCAGAACCAGCACCCAATTCAGCTGCCAACCACGGGTGTAGGCTTGGCTCCAACCCCAGGGGTTGGCCCCACATCTGGGGGATGCTGAGAGTTCAGAGATGTGTTCTGAGTCCTTTAATTCTATTACTCACGAGCTCTGAATAGCTGCTTTAGACACTCTTGACCTTCTGCTGCAGACCAGATCAAAGCAAATCTCTCTGTAGTGATACGCTTTATCTGATTCAAGGGGGAAGCATCCAATGAAGCGCTTGTTTTGAAAACATTATTTTACGTTGTGCCCCATTAAATTGTTGACATGTTGCCCTCTGGCTATTTGGCATTAGTTATACTCAAATGCTATCTACATCTTAATCTAATTTCGCCTTTCCTCATCTTTATTCCTTGATCTTCGTATTACGCTGCTTAACAAATCTGTTCAAGGACGAAATTGTTTCAAGACGGAGTTTGATAAGCCAGGGAAAGGGCTGCAGAGCCGGGCAGGAATTGTGTCTCGGGTCCCAGGCACTGGAATTCGGAGCAGCCAGAAGGGGCCTGCTTTATCTAAACTTTGCTCCTTCCCTCCATGAGTTCAGATTTCTGCTGGTCACGAGCTGTGCCAGGAGGGTTTGTGGTTTGTGCCATTGATGGATATTTGACTTTGGTGTGGTTTTTGTGCCCCTCCCTTGGAGGAGCTGCAGAAGGCACCGAGCCCTGTGGGTGCAGAGGGACGGGCTCTGTGCCCAGTCCCCGTGGGTGGCACTGCTCCAGGGAGGGTCACTTGCTTTGTTCCTCTTCACAGCTTCACAGATCAGGCTGGGTCACCCACACACTTCAACAAATCCCCTGCTGGTTCGGGGGTGTTCGTTGTGCTCTGAGCCTCTCCTGAGCCCTGCCAGTCCTCTGCTGGGCTGCTGCTGAAGGAATAATTTCTTCAGCAGGGCTGGACCCCAACTGCCATCTTTTTTGATCTAAATCCACTAAGAAATCAGCAGGGAGAAAGAGGTTCCAATGCCTTCCAGCCACTGAACCACCAGGCTGCAGGGAGGGCCTTTCGCTACCGCCCCTCCAAGCTGCTCTGTGCCTTGGAGGGTTTATGTCGTGCATTGACTCATATTAATTCTGCACTCCTTTGTGATAAGCCACGGGATTTGGAGGGGAATTTGGGAAAAGTGAGTCCTGCTGTGCTGGAAGTGTGCTGGATGCTCTCCCTCTTTGCATTGCAAGTCTAGATTGGAACCAGGTGAAGAAACGTGCTCACAAAGCAGCCAGCAGAAAAAAAAATAGCTTGATTTTAAAAGTGTTTCATTTTGAAAAAGGGAAGAAAACTTAAACAATCAGTGCTGTTAAAATTTTCCATGACTATCCTTTTCGCGCAACAGGACCTTTTCCCGTGCTCCAAAGCTCCAGCTCCAGCACATGGCTCCTGGGAACCAGCTCTCATTAGAGTAGCAGGGAAAAGGCTCACAGAAATGAACCAGGGGTTTGCAGAATGGAAACAAGAGTTCTCAATAAATCCTTTTCCGCGTTTGTAGTCCTTTCTGGGGGGTTTTAGTGGCTCCTCTTTGTGCTGGCCAAGGCATCATCCCTGAAGAGCTACAACCACGGGCATCTGGTCGCGGAATTCTCCAAATGACAACCTGACAACCCTGTCAGTCCCTTCGAGAGCTTCAGACAGGGATCCTAGCAATTTTCCTAGGAGTAAAAGATATATTTATACTTTCTGTTTCTAGCAAATTGTCATGTGAATAAAAAAATAACAGCCCCTGACAAGATAAGACGACCCAAGGTTTTGAAAAATCCTTCGGCAATACAAAGAGCTGAATGAAACCCCAACAAACTGGACATGTTTAGCATCTCTTTCTGACATCCAAGCAGTTGGAAATGTAGATATAATTACAAGGATTTGCAAAGCCAGCATAACTCTAAGAAGAGTATTTTACATTATTTTTATAATGAACTTTAGTATTTACACTATTGCAGCAGGAATCCAAATAAATGTTCGTGGTTTATCTCTTTTCTGCCTCCAGTACATTGACTTTGGTTAGACAGCTATATTTATCAGCACAATGCGGGCTATAAAAGTGAAAGAAACAAACTATAAAATGTCCAGTGAAGCTGTGTGTTCCTTTAGGTGGGTGGGTACATGGACAATTCCTAATTCTGGAGGTGGTAGCCACCTTTATTGCACATGAACAATGTCATCCACAGCGATGGTCCAGATTTACAAGGGTTTTTAAGACTCCAAAGCAATAGATGTGTGTTTACCAGGATTATAAAATGGTTTGGGTTGGCAGGGACCTTAAAGATCATCTGGTTCCAAGCCCCTGCCATGGTCAGGGACATCCCTCAGTGCACCAGAGCTGCTTGGGGAACCTTCTCCTTCCCATCTGGAGAGGACAAACATTGGGAGGTCCCTCTGGGCACCTCCTGGGTGGCCCTGCCTTCCTAATGGGAATGAATAACATGAGGCTGACTAAAACTCTGCTTTTTTAAAGATGGAATCTTTCACCTGATGTAAAGGGGAGAATGGTGCCGCAGAGACAAGAATGAAGATCAGCTCCAAAGCTAACAAATGAGCAAAAAGACCCCAGAAGAAGGAGTAAGGAGCCAGGTCCCAAAAGGACACAACGGTTCAGATGGCCTCCAGCTCCACAGGTTTCTCCATGCAGTAAAATGCCAGAGATTGAAAGGTAAGGATCATTCTTCACTCCTCATACTCTGCCTAATTCTGTAGTGATCCATGGTCAGAGGTCCATCACTCTGCTCTTGAAGTGCTGGTTGGGGTTGAACGTCCTTTGCTCTCATCCAGGAATTTCTCTTGGACTGTGAACCTGGAGGGTCCCTGTTACAGGAGCAGAGCAGAGTCCAGGCTCTTACAGGACTGTGCAAACAGACAAATATGTGGGGGTTCTTTGGAAAGCAAAAAAATAAGTAAAAAAATAATTGTGGTGGAGTGTCTGGTTGAGTTACAGTAATTCTGAGGAAGCAAGAGCAGAGGGCAGCTCCTTACATTTGGGTTAAAACTAATTGATCGCTTTCCCCCAGCACACAGACCTGCCTTTATACCGAGCCTGTAAAGAAAAGTTCCCTGAAAGTCACAGGAGACAAATAATCCTTCAGGAGTCAGCGCTGACATGGAATTACATTTTCAGTCATTTTTCAGTTGTATGCGTCTCCATCCTGTCACATTAGTTTGCTAACACTTCCAATGCAACAATGAGACAAACAGAGCATTGTGCTGGTCCAAGCCAAACATTCATCTCTGCTTGGCACGGGTTCAGCAGGCCTGTCAAAACTCCTGGCGAGCTGGCCAAAGCTCATTAAGTGGTTGGATGCATATTTAGCATGGAAAAGAGCTTTACCCAGGGCTCTGAGTAATGTGTGGACTGAGCAGGCAGGAAGGTGGAGGGATGGTAGGAAGGAGAGAGCAGGATGTATTCCTCATGGATTGTACCTAAGTTGGAATAAAAGAATAATGTGAATATCTATTGAGGAAACATATTTCAAGGCAGAACAGAAGTGAATTGCAAAATCCCTGGGCCCAACGCCAACCTTGAATGTGTCTCAGAAGAGTCATCGATGTTGCTGCTCCTCGATGTGCACAGAGTTCCGAGGATGCTTTCCTTGGAATGGGAGCAGATCTGCCGGCCTGAGCTTCCCTACCCAGCCTGAGCTTGGTGTGTTTGGAGAGCTCTGACCAGAGGCTTCCCTTGCACAGTGACTTCACCAAAGCCCACGGGAGAATCTGGGGTTTGGGAATCCAGCACGAGGCAGAGTGAGGCATCCCGAGGTGCTGGCAGGAGCCTGGCTCAGCCCCCGGCACTCGACACAGCTGTTAACAGCTGGTGAAGCATTTCCTCAGGAGGAGACGAATTAAGAGGGAGATTTAATTGCAGAGCCTGAATGTTTGTGTTGCCTTCTGGTGTTGAGCTGATGTCAAGGAAAGAATGAGCAGGGTACAAGTGGCACTTCCCCACTCATCCCTATTCCTGTGCCTTTGCTTTCTGGACTGCTCGGTTTCAGTACATGTCTGCAGCAGAGTTTTCCACCTGCAGGAATGCTGCTGATTTTCACAGGCAAATAGTGAAATACTAAAGAAATTTATCTCCAAACATGTATACACAAGACAGAAAAAAATCCTTTCCTTCTTTGTGTATCCACGTTCACATACCAGTGTCCCCATAAATCTGAATTTCCTAAATTTATGTCTAAAACTCCCAGCACTGTTTCATTAAGTACTCACTCTTGGACAAGGAACAATGAATTACAAAAACCCCCTACATGTTGCAAGGGGAAAAAAGAGAGAGAAAAACTTGCTACTTATAAAGAAATTTTTCTGTCTGCACTGAGAGGATTCAATATGAAAGGCAAATAATTATGACGCTGGAATTGAGAAATTCTTTATTACAGACAATGAAAGAAGCCATTCATGGACTAATTAACAGAATGCTTCAAGCAAATGTTAACAATTAACCAATTGAGTATTTAAAGGTGTGGTTCGTTTTAAACCTAGCACCTCTGCTTACTTGCTTGCTTACACACTTGCAAACAATTGCTCTCTTCATTCAGCTTGTCTTCTTTGCCCACCTTTTTTTTTTTTTCTCTGAGTTCTTGCAGGGCCTTAGAAGGGTCCTTTAGTTTACAGTGATGCCCATCCTGACCTGTGCAAGAAATTCAGGATCATCCAGGACTGTGCTCTCTGTGCCAGGTGGGCATCTCCTGCGATCTCTTTGGGAGTGCTGAGGGGTTATTGCTGCTGGGTTTTGTTGTAGCTGTCAATCAGCTATGAATTGTTGAGAATTGGTGTCTGTGATTTTAAAAGGCAAGTTAATTACGCTTAAAAGTGCACAGAACTACCAGAACTGATTAAAAGTCTGTGGAAGGGGAAGGAGTTCAATCTTCCTTATCTAAGTAAAGAACTTAATGAGCATATCTGCGAGCAAGGTAATTTCCTGGATAACGGCGATGACTTCTGGCGGACGGGAGGTGACGCTGGGTCTGGCTGAAAGAGAAGATGAGGAGGTCAAGTTTCCCTGGCTGTTACCAATCCTCCCCGTGCCTGATTCACCCGGGGACAGGGTGGGCAGTCTGAGCTCATTGCTGCCAGTCTGGCTGGGAATGGCTGTGTGGCTACAGGTGAGAATGGTCAGGTGAAGACTGGATTTTTTTTCTCCTCATGGTATCACACCACAATGGAGAGTGGCAGAGATACCCTGGAGTTTGATGAGTTCAACCACTCCTCAAGGCAGAGCTTCAGCCTCTCAGCAGACAGTCCTGTAATCTGCCCCTTGTTAAGCCCCTTTTCTGCTGAGGGATGAGATCCCATCCCTCTCCAGGCTTTGGGGAGTTAACAGGCTGCAATGTTTCATATCCACAAACCGGAGACATGAGAGCTGAGAAGACATCCAGAGCAGGATTTGCTTTATCTCTCTGGCCTTTGGGTGACTTTTTCTCTCACTATGGTGAGCATTGTTCCCTGTGCATGCAGTTACCTGACACACTTACCTGACACTTAATCACTGCTGCCTGGGGTTGCTGCTCTGCTGGGCGTGCTCAGCAGAGAGTGCCTTGGAGGCAGAAGTCTTTGGCAAGGGTAAAAAACCCCCTCAGAGCTCGGGTTTGGGAAATTCTTTTTGCCTCCACTTCTCAAGGGCTTATTACTGAAGGACTCCAGGCTCAATTAGACCATAAAAGCTGCCTGACATTGTGATTTATGAGATCTTAAAAGTGAGTGCAGCTTATCGGCCGCGGAGCGTAGCGAGGGCCCCGTGTCTCAGCGCTGTTCCTGTGGGATGGAGCCTGGCTCCGCAGTCAGGGAGCCTTGAGAATTCTGCTGGAGGGAAGGTCCAGGGTCCACCTGGAGGGCTGGACCACACAGAACAAGAGGGAACAAGCAAGGCTGCAGCCACTGGTGGATGGCACAGGCATGGCTGCTGTCTGTGCATCCAGAAGGAAGGATTTTGGGGATGCCCAGCTCCAGCATGCTGTGATTCAGAGCTGAGGATGTGCTTGTCAGGAGTGTTCTTCCTTTGGCAGCATCTGGGAGTTTTTTTCATTTCTAAAGGCTCTGTGTTGTCTGCAGTGGCTGGGAAAGCACAGCCCCATCACAAAAATACTAATTCTGATGTGTTTTAGCTTTCCTCCAGCTGACAGAATAGCTGAAACCTGTCCTTTCTCACAGCTGGCCAGAAACCTACTCAATTAAATTATTGTGGGTTTTTTATATCAGCATCTTTAAATCAATTGTTTTTTTGAAATCACGGGCATCTCTGGTGCTGCTCTCCAGCAACTGCAGGAGCTGCAGCCAGAGCTCAGTCACAGCTGGCACTCTGGGATACAGCAGCAGCAGCTTGTGAGAGCTGTGCCTGAATTCCTGCCTGTCCCTGCTCTGGCTGGATCCTCCGGACATCCCTCGGCTCTGGCTCTGGCTGTGTGGCCAGGGGAGGTGACGTTATTGCTGTGACTCCCAGCATTCCCATTCTGGCCTCCCCAGCCAGGACTGGGTTTCTCAGCCCAGGGGAAGGCAGGAAGGTGTTTGACAGTCCTATAGTTGGATGCCTTTGTGACAAGCCCAGTCTTAACAGCTCCAAGTCCAAGGTTGCTTTAAAATGTATTATAAATTAAATTTTTTATTTTTTTCCCCGAGGTTCAAGCATCTTAATGTGCTATGAAAGAAATGCCTCATGACTAAATACGGTTCTTCCACAATAGATGCCATAGCTTGGAGCTGCTGGCCCCAGCACATCTGTTAAGAATCTACAGATTATAGCTAACAGGATTTTTCACCTTAAATGAGGTTTCTGTGATCTGCAGAGTTTTGTTCGTGGTCCTCGGGTGATGAGGGAAAATGTAGCTGCACGACTTTGATCTCCAATGTACTCTTATCCCAAATCACAGTTGAGAGGCTTAATTGCACAAGATGCAAAATAAAACCTTTGTTAAAGCAGCACTTAAGATTTTTTTTTAAAGTAGTCTTAGATTTGCAGTTAGAGTAACAAAACACAAAGGCTACCAAAAGGGAAGGTTCCAACAGTGTTGATTGTGTTGTACACCCTGTGTGTATTTTTAATGACATGAACCCCAATACGAACAATTTACCAAAACCCCCTGGGTTTAGCATTGAGTTGTTTGTGAAAATTCATTCCATAACATGAGGCACACAGAGCCTGGCTGGAGGGGGAGCATGGGGCTGAGCTGACTGAGCATCCCTGGTCCTGCACGGCCAGGCAGACCTGACCCTTGTCCACAGCCCCCTTTTTGGAGCACCCTCTGAGCTGGGATTCTGCCTCCTCCCGACTCCTTCTGCAGGCAGATCCTCTCTGGCTTTCACGCCGCCTTTCCATCCCTCTCCCTGCCTCCAAAACTGCATCAGAGCTGGCTTGGCTTGGTGTTCCAGCCTCTTGTCCTCACCTTTTCACAGTTCTAGAGTACTAAACCATGTCATGTAACACCAAGTTATGGGACATAAAGTCATTTCCCTAAAGAATTTTAAATGTCTCCAAAGTAGAGCGTTCAATCTGATAGTTCATAGCCAAAGTACAAAGTAATTTTTCTATGTATGTCTATTTCAGGTTGGGGTTTTTTTGGATGGAAAATAGGCTAAAAGGAACCCCAGGTGGTGGCTGAAGCTGCAGTGTCCTGGAGGAGCAGAAAGATGTGGCCCCAGGCTGATGCAAAGGGAGGGGAATGTTGGCAGGTGACAAGGGGAGATAAAGTAGGTGATGCTGGGCCTGGAGTGGACAGCTACAGGATAAAACTCCGAGGTATAAAACAGCACAGGAGTAAAACTTTGTCTCTGGTAATAAGATTTGTATTGGGGAAAGGGAAGAGCAGTAAAGACTTTTAAGAGTTACTATGAAACTTCGGGGTTTTTAGAAATATATTGCTTTGTCCTTCAAAGAGACTGACTTTATTTTTATTTTTTTAATAATGCAATAATCAATAATATATTAAATCTCCGTTCCATTACAAATCCTCTTGCACAGTAACAACAGAGCCAAAATCTCTGGTGGTACATTAGAAAATGTAATTTGACCCCAAATCTGGCCGGAGTAGTGTGCGTTATTCCAGGCCTAGCAAGACTGTCTGCCCAGAGCTTTCCCTTTTACAGGCTGTGCATTGGATGAAGGCCTGGCTGGAAAGCCAGAGCCTGTGAGTGTTACCCAGCCCCCTCATTAGATTTAGCCCTGCAATAGACGCTCAGAAACTTCAGTGCCTGTAAATTAATTTGCAAAATCTCTCCAGCCTCTGCGCTGGGCTTTGCTGCCAGCAGGAAGAGCTTGGTATGTCCCTGGGGTGCCAAGGATGCCCTGCAACGTGACCAGAAAAACAATGGACTGCTGCAGAGTCCAGCTTGAAGGGTCCTGGAAGTCCTGGGTGTCCTTCAAATCCATTGGATTCTTCCCTCTCCCTGCCCTGCTCCCCACCCTCAGGGAAATTCCGTGCACTGAAGCTGCTCTGACCACTGCCCTGGATGTTCTGCAAGACCTGAACATGAGGTTTCTGTCCATGCAGGATGGCTCAGAGAGTGGGAATGGTGAAGAAGAGTTTCCTCCTTCCTCATCACAGGCTTAAGGGGACAATGAGAGAAAAGTGCTCCCTGCTCTGCCTGTAAGGCCCGGAGGCTTTTCTGTGGCAATCGCCCCGTGAGCAGGGCTGCTGCAGTCTCCACTGCTATCTCCTCTGGAAATAGAAAACTCCACTTTCCCATGCTGGCTGACTGCATCTCTCCCGAGCATTACCATGAGCTCATAAAGAAGTGTCTGTGAAGGAGAACTGAAGCCCAAAACCGCTTACTTGGCAGAACTCACGGGGGAAGGAGGGAGCGCATTGGTGGACCCTGAGCTTCTGACACACGAGGATGCTGAAGCACATGTGTGAGATGTTTCTTCCTGTGACATCTTAAAAATGCCTGCTAAGCACAGGATGCAGATAAGTGTGGGGCTGACGAATGCTTGCATGGGGGAGCGTGGCTGGACACCATATGGTCAATAAAACAGTGCAGGCAGAGAGGGGTTGGAGCAGGTATTTCTCCAGCAAAGTCTGTGTTAGCTTGGGATTTTGCTGTTTGGTCCTTGGGATGGGGATGGCTCCCAGGGCTGGGGCACCAGCTGTGCCAGCCTGGAGCTGTGTCTGTCCTGGAACCAGGCTGCCTCTGGTACCCCAGCAGCTCCTTCCAACCTCACCGGCTCTAGCTCCACATCAGCATCTGATATCTCAATATCTCTTATCAATGACACCAAACACAGGGGTGATTCTCCCTCAGCACAGTGCCTTGCACAAAGTCCTGAGCAGCAGCCGTGTGACTGAGGGTGCTGCTGGTCTTCCTGGGAGGTGTATGCTCTCCTGGACAGAGAGGTTGATAAATCCCAACAAATACCAAATATTTTATTAATCACCAGAGTAAACCAACACAGAAAACCTCTGGAGCTCGTTGGCAGGAAGGCAGGTCACTGCTGCCCAAGCCTGGGATAGTGTTTGCTGTTTTCCTTTCACAACCTGTGCTTTCCTGCAGGATATCAAACCCCCTGGGAAAGGGCGTGTGTTTGTGCGTGCACACGTGTGTGCCGACTCCAAGCCTGGATTCTTTGAAGCGCCTCATTCAGTGGGTCCCTGAGCTGTGTGTGCTGAAGGAAAAGCTGAATTTAACATCTGTCTGGCTGTGACACGAGGTTTCCATGCGAAAGTGCATCCAGCGAAGCAGAGAGCAGGGTGGAATTCCTGCCCTCATTGAAGTCAGTGGGAATTTTGCCACTGACCTTGATGGATCCAGGCTTTCACCCCTGGCTATGCAGTAGCTGAGCCAGCCCTTTGTCCATCAATCTCATGGAAGCAAGTGCCTCTATAAATCGCTCCTTGAAAGAGAAGAAAGGACACGACTTCAAAGTCTCCCCTCAGCACTGTCCTGCAGAGGCTGGTCCTGGCTGGGGGCTCCTTTGTGGGAGATGCGGCTTCCGGCTCATCCGGAGCACTCGGCACCGAGTCACGGCGGTTTCCATCCACCAGCAAGGAATGGGGAGTCTCTGGGGCAGATTTGCTGCCCGTCTGACAGGCTGGTAAAGGGAGGCACTGCCCTGAGAAGTGACGCGTTGTGTTTCTGGCACGGGTCTGTCAGAGCAGGGCCGGGTGCCCTCTCACGCACAGAGGGTGCAGCAGTTACAGAGGGAGCTCTGGAGCATCCCGCTGCTTTGTAAGGAGCAACTGGTGGGATTTTTCCAGAAGGATTTGCTCTTGGCTTAGTCAAAATCTTTTTACTAATACAGATGTGACATTCAGACAAGACGTTGTCTCTGCCACGAAGATTTGTTCGGTATCCACTGGTCCAAAGTGAAATCTGTGGAAGGCAACTGCGAGTGCAGCTGCCCTGGAATTATTTCAGAGCAGAAGGGGATGCAGATGCTGTTGGGCACCGGCTACAGGGAGCTGCCCATCCCACCAGGCAAGGGCTGCCTTTACGAAATACCAGCCAGACAGTGATTTGCAGGGCTGAGAAAACAAAGGAAGGACCCCAGCGACAGGGCAGGCTGTTCCCACTTCGCAAAGCACTTTCTTCACCTCACAATGTCCTCGGGGCTGCTGGAGATTTTCCCCCATCGTGAGCCCCCACTGACTTGTGGGCCTCTGGCTGGCAATTTGGGCAGAATCTGCTTTGTTAGACGGCCTCCTGCTGCTCTTTTCTTTCCTTCTCTCCCCACCTCTTTCTCTTTTCTTTAAAAGCTTTATTGCAAAGCAATAAGTCGTTTCCCACCTCCCTGCCTCTCCCTTCTCAGACCCCTTTTCTAAGTCACTGGGGATTTTTTCACCTATATATGTAAGTTGAGTCAAACAACATTCACCCTACTGTCAGTTCTCAGCTAATAAAATAAACAGATTGTTATGAAAGTCAGAAGTTTAGAAAGTTGCTGGTTTGGGTTCCTTTACTGCTCAGTTTTTGCAAGGGGTCTTGTGCTGCTGTGTGTGATGATTGAGAGAGAAAATGCATGCCCAGGTCCCGGCCACCCCTCTCAGGAACCAGACAGTGCTTGGACAGAGCTAATTAAAATAATAATCCAGCTTTTCACAGAGGCTGAACTGTTTGTAGGCTCACCAGACCCCTCCAGAGGCTCAGGCACTTCCCGTGGGTGAACCCAGGAGCATTCACCACCTCCCCAGGCACGGGCAGTGGGAGTTCTCATGCTCTCAGCTGCCCACGTCCCCAAATGCCTTCATTTTAGAGCCTGCTAATGGATTAAATGAGACATTTTGGTCAGCCTGGGGGCCAGAGCTGCAGAGGCACTCGCTGGTGTTGGGCACTTGAACGGTAGGAGGGAGCAGGACCAGAATTCCCTGGTGCCAGGGAATGAGGCAGAATTACAGCAGAGCTGTGTGACAACAAGCAGGCAAAACCCACTGGGATGGGGGCCAGTGCTGCTGCTCTCAGGGGTCATTTGCAGGCCCTCCAGAGCTCTGTGGGACCCTCCCACACGCCCCCTGCTCACCAAGGTGACCCCCCCCAGTCTCCACTGCTGCCATAAGGCTTTGTGCTAATTTGTGCAGAATAAATGAGCCACTGGAGTACAAAATGTGTCTCTGCTGCTCAAACAGAGCAAAAAAGTGACACGAGGTCTAGGGCAAAAGTCCTAAGAGCTTCACTTGCCTCTTCACAGAGTAACAACTGCCATTATCAATAATTTGCTCCTTTCATTAAAGCTCCAGTAAAAAGAAAATTGGCTTCAACATTTCAGATGTAAAGTACTAAATTGGAGGAGAGGTTAGCTGGAGAAAGAGCTTTTCCAAAGGAGCCTTTTTGGGCAGCCCTTCAGATGGCATTAACTGTCATCGTCGGGGAAGAGCTCACCTAGGGCCTGTCTGACCGAAGTCCCACATTGTGTCATTTAGGACAAAACAATTCAGAGCTCCAGAACAGGGAGGAAAGAATTAAAACAGGCAGTGCAGTTTTCACCCCTGCTCCCTTCCCAGAAAGGCTGTCAGCTGGCTGGAGGCACTGTTGTTACTCCATCCGCGGTGAGGTCCCACTGCACACACAGGAACAGTGCTCCAGCGTCCCTCTTTTCCTGCAGGCAGAGCTTTGCTATCAGCTTCAGGTGCTGTGATATTGATCTTCTGCTTGGGCTAATTCAGTCTGTTTTCCATTTTTTATCCTTTTAAAGCCATTTTCTGTCTCAGTGCAAGGGGCACTCCTGCTGCCAGGGACAGCACAGAGAACCTGCCCAGCAGGAGACAATCCCCTCCTGGGAAATCTCTGCTGGCTTCAGATAGACCTCAATTTATCTGCTAAAGGCTAAATTGTAAACAACCCAATTTCCCCCTCAGGCCTCACCAGTCCTTCTAATTAATAGCACCAGAAGGAAGCTGAGTTAGATTCCTTCTCCACTGAGCTGGGGGGATTACAGCCACTTCCAGGCCTCTCCTTAATTTTTTAACAGCAGCATGTTTGGGTCTCTTCTGGCAATAAATTCTAGGTCTTTGCTGAATACTCTTAATTTGTTGGGTCCTCCATGAGCAGCACAGACTTATTTTGATGCTTTGTGGAACTATGTCCTGTACCAGGGTTTTTTGATTTACCACTTCCATTGTGGCTTGGGGAATACAAAGAATGCAAAGAAAGTATTTGGAGAAACTCTGGGGTTTTTTGAGTCCTCCTATTTCTCTTGTTCATTCCTCACAGGTAAAGAGTTCTCTTTCTTCCCGGCCTCTTTTTATCTCAGAAGCTGTAATATTCATAACTGGAAAAAAGGGGAAAAAAAAGTCAATGTGAAGAGGTAAATCTCCAAAGTCTGGAGACCACAGAGCTGTTGAAAAAGACGGAGCTGCGTGAAGGTAATTGCAGGGGGATAAAGGACGTCTGTGTTGTAGGATGTCCTCATTGCAGGACGTGGTTATCAGATACACACTTTCTATATTTTATGACTCTTCAAGATATTCACAGTGAGTTTTGTCTGTCAGCTGGAACTGCAGGCTGTGTATAAACCAGCTGTGTGTGTTTAAGGAATTCAGTTATCTGGACTCACAGAACCGCATTTTCCCCCAAAATGAAAGGCAAAAGGTGCATTTCCCCTTGTACCTGCAGCTGGGTTTTTATTTGCTCTTGTGTCCCCAAAGCTGCCAAGTACTTTTAAAATCAGGATTGAATTTGCATTCCAGATGGAATTCCAGATTTTCAAATGTGACTGTGTCAAATCAGAGGGTCTTGAGGAACTATACAGCTCAGGAAAGGACAGTCTTACCCCGTCTGTGCAAAATATTCCTTCCTCATCCAACATTTGCACAGACTTCACCCTCTCTCCATTCTCTCCCTCTCAGCTGCCCAGGAGAGCTCCTCCTCTTCTCTGTCCTTTTTCTCACTTGCACCTTTTCTCCTTCCCTTGGATCCACTGAGGATTTCTTCCAAAATAACTTTTTTTGGAAGGGGATTACTTTCCCAGCGGGTTTCACACCAGCACATTGCTTTGATCCTGAGCTGATTTCCTCACCCATCAGTCGATTTGGCACCAGTGAAAAGAGATGTCTGCAGATCGCAGCCCCTGGTGCTGCTGCTGGCAGTGCCCTCAGCCAGGTCCCTGTGCCAGCCTTGGCTCTGCCCGCTCCAGCCGGCAGCAATCCCTGCCTCCAGCTGTGGCACTGGGCACATTCCAAGCTGCTGGAGGCAAAAACATCCCCAGATTCTGGAGGTCTGAGGCTCGGGTGCTCAGGGATTTAAGGGAGCAGCCTGTGCCCGGGCAGGGAGGATGAGTATCACTGTGGGGAAGGAACCTCCAGAGCTGAACGCTGGTGCTGGGCACAGAGTTTGCTCCTGATCCAGGAAATATCTCTCCTGTGCCTCCCTGGTGTCCTGTTCAGGGGCTCTCAGGCACATTTGGAAGCTGGTTATGCTTCTTTTTTTCACAAAACTTGTCTGTCTGGGCAGCGTTTGCCTTCTTCCCCAGAGTTTGCTGTGGTCTGGACTGTTTCTTGGCACCAGCAGAGAGAGTCAGGGCACTGCCAGCTCTTGTCTTTTTAGTGGCATTTCAGTATTTAATTACTTTCTTTATGATCCTTCTTAGATCAGCTGTTTGCTGGAGGTTGTCAGAGCTACTGGAGGTGCTGGATGTTTCTGTAAACACCTCAATCCGAGCACTCTCATGGTTAGACTTGGGGCCAGCTTGCTGCTGACTCCTGCCACCGCCAGAAGGGCTCAGACAGGAGAAAATGAGCATTTCCCAGATGCAGTTAAGCACGGATCAGTCACTCCTGTGCCCATCCTTTCTGGTCCCTTCAGGAGATGTGTTTGTCTGGAGCTGCTGGAAATGAAGCATTCCCCAGTACGTAACTAATTTCAGTGCTGTTCCAAAGGCTGCTGGAATGCAAGAGACTTCCAGAGTATTTTAATAAATATAAAAATTCAAAACAAGTGCAGACGTGCTGGTTCCTGCCAATTCTCCTTCCTTTCCTATTCCGGGTGTGTGTTGTATTACTTTTTTCTTAAAGCACCAGCTGAGGAAAGAGCGAGGCAGGCTGTAACCGTGTGGGAGGAAAAACATCCCTGCCCTGCTCCTCCTTTTCCCCCAGCCTCTCTGAATAGCTCGTCCCATGCCTCTCTGTCCCCCTCCAAGAAACATTTTCCTACAGGAAGCGTCTTTGGGATCAGAAAGCCGAGATTTTTATAGGGAGGGTGTTTATTTCTGCGATCAGGCAGGACCTTAGTGGCCGAGTCAATCCCCGGCCAGCGAGGGCTCCTTGCAGGGGCGGAGGGCAGGCTGGGCACAGTGGGGAGGGTGGCGCGGGCAGCTCGCTCCCTGTGCCCCCTTCCTGCTCCATCCCCCTCCCGATTCCGGCGGGAGATCGGTCCCGGGGGCTGCCGAGTGCCGCCGGCAGAGGCTGCGGGATCCGGGATGGGCAGAGGCTGCGGGATCCGGAATGGGCAGAGGCTGCGGGATCCGGGATGGGCAGGGGCTGCGGGATCCAGGATGGGCAGGGGCTGCGGGATCCGGGATGGGCAGGGGCTGCGGGATCCGGGATGGGCAGGGGCTGCGGGATCCGGGATGGGCAGGGGCTGCGGGATCCGGGATGGGCAGGGGCTGCGGGATCCGGGATGGGCAGGGGCTGCGGGATCCGGGATGGGCAGGGGCTGCGGGATCCGGGATGGGCAGGGGCTGCGGGATCCGGGATGGGCAGGGGCTGCGGGATCCGGGATGGGCAGGGGCTGCGGGATCCGGGATGGGCAGGGGCTGCGGGATCCGGGATGGGCAGGGGCTGCGGGATCCGGGATGGGCAGGGGCTGCGGGATCCGGGATGGGCAGGGGCTGCGGGATCCGGGATGGGCAGGGGCTGCGGGATCCGGGATGGGCAGGGGCTGCGGGATCCGGGATGGGCAGGGGCTGCGGGATCCGGGATGGGCAGGGGCTGCGGGATCCGGGATGGGCAGGGGCTGCGGGATCCGGGATGGGCAGGGGCTGCGGGATCCGGGATGGGCAGGGGCTGCGGGATCCGGGATGGGCAGGGGCTGCGGGATCCGGGATGGGCAGAGGCTGCGGGATCCGGGATGGGCAGGGGCTGCGGGATCCAGGATGGGCAGAGGCTGAGGGATGCAGGATGGGCAGAGGCTGCGGGATGTGGGATGCTCAGCCGCGCTCCCGGCCCTCCCGCCGTGGTGGCCGGATCCCGATGGCCGCTCCAAGGACACGTGCCGCCCGGATTGACCGGGAACAGCCCATCCCACACCTTTCCTGCTGCACATCTGCCACTCCTCACTCCCTCTCGGCTTCCCGACCCGCCACGGGGCTCAGCGCTCCGCCGAGCTCCTGAAATTGCTGTGAAATGAGGGCAAGGCTAATTAGCGCAATTAGTCCTTTGCTCTTTCGCTGACGGAAAATGAAGGCAGCGCTCGGCCGGCCGAAGCCAGGCGCAGCTTTGCCCGGGGCTGCGAGGGTGCGCGCAGCGGGGCCGGGCTGGCACCTCCCAGTGCCTGCCGCGCTGACCCGGGGTTAATTGAGAGCAGGTCTCTTAACCCATTTTGCAAAGACGAATTTGCTGCCCTCGTCCCTCCCGGCTGTGGGATTATGGCTTTCTCGCCTCGCTGGTGTCCCGCCAGCTCCAGGGCCATCTGTGGGCTCTCCCGCCTGGAAACGGGATGAGGCAGCGGGAACATCCCCAAGCCAGAAGTTAATCCAGCTCCACGCGACCAGAAACTTATGCTGTGTGGCTGCAGAAACGAGCTTCCCCCACCATTCCAGAGCTAATCCTGCCCAGAGCTGGTTTAGCACAGTCTCGCCTCCCCGGTATCTACAGGCACGGAGACTCAGCCATTTTGACATTTCTGGCTGCGAATCCTGCCCTCAGCAAACACACTTGATGCTGATACAAGGTCTCTTGGCTGCCTGTGCTCGTACCCATCTGTCGCGGTGGCACCGTGCCCGCGAGCAAGATGCTCTGCTATATTTGCTGCAGCATAGGTGCCAAGCAGACCAGATGTTTTCAGCAGGAAAGTGAAATGGGGAGGCAGGGTCCTTTTTTTAAAACTCCTGGCTCTCTTGGCAGCTCTGTGGGGTGGAAGTGTGTGACAGCCCCTCATCTGTCCCTGCCACCCTCGGCCACGCGTCCCGACTCCTCGAGGGTGTTTGCTGAGCCAGCCGCACGCCTGCTGTCTGTGGAGGGACAGTCACACACTGCCTTCGGCTGCCTGAGGTGGCTGGAGGCAGGAGGTGTCCGTTCTGGTCCGGGGCACAGCCGGGAGGGACGGCTGAGGGCACTGGTGCCAGTACAGGTGCTGGTGCTGGTGCTGTGCGGGGCTGTGCCCGCGCTGAGCAGAGCGCACAGCTCGCAGCTGGGCTTTGCTTTTCGGCACCTCTCCGCAGCCTGTGAGTCAGCACTTGCTCAGCCCCCAGACGAGTCCCAGGAGAGACAGTAAATAAGATGTTATTTTCCTCTCCGGCTGAGCAGTAATTTTCTGCCAGCCCACACGAGCGGGGAATTGCAGCGCCTAATCGCAGCCCCTTATCCCCTCGGCAGCGCTGCTGAGCCCCGGGAGAGCGCGGCAGCAGGGCAGGGCAGAGCCGGGGAGAGGGGACAAACCACCGAGCAGGGAGAGGAGGATGCTCCATCTACCTCTGGAGCCTCCTCTAGCAGATGGGCTGCACGCAGCTGTGCCTTTTGGGGCAAAACACAACGCAGGATTGTGCCCCATTGCCTCCGGCGCAGGCAGCAGCCTTCCCAAAGCTGGGGGAGAAAGGAGTGGGAGTGCCCGGCTCCTGGCTGCTCTGAGGAACTTGAAGTTTTTCAGGCAAGGTTAAAAAAAAGAAAAAAAGCATCAGTAGCAGTTGTGAATGTTTCAGGAAACAACTCGCTGGTATCTGTTCTCACCAGTGAGAGAAAAATCAACCCTATAGGATTACAGCCCGCTTAAATCCGGGAATAAAGGATGTTTGAAGTTCCTCTCTATTAACAAAACCCCTGGAGTTTTTTTCTTGATATCGTTGTCAGGGAAATGTTGAGGTTGGAGATATCCGCCCCGTGCGTATGCTGGCTCGTCTGTCAGATGGGAGAGCTGGAAGAAATGTGTGTGGGAGCTTTTTCCTAGCGCTGAGACCACGGAATGAAACAAATTCCAGGTAAACTGAAGAGTGGCCACCTATAGCGATGCCCCTTGGCTGAAGAAGAAATGGATTCTTCAGGGTTACTTCCTGACAAAACAAAAAATGCATTCAAAGCAAAAAGCAAAGAAAATGTTCGATTAATTCTTGTGAAAATGTGTTGGTTTTTGTTCTGATTGACTTAAAAACTGATCTTCATCTGTGTGCTTCTAATTAAGCAGCCCAGTGCTTCTGCAGTGTTGTAGTGAGCATCTTGTCATGCAGTTGAACTCTGGAAAATAGTTTGAGGGCTCCTGAGACCAAAACCTGTATTTTTATTGCTTTTGGCTGCTGATGTTTGTGGAAGTTGGAGCAATGACCTGATAATTTGCCAATCACCATGAAACATGCGCTGTTAAACTTCTCTCCCGGGTGTCCCATGCGAAATCTCAGCTGCTTTAGATGCTTTGTGAAATACGACTGAGCTTTCTTAATTTATGGGGAGTTGTGATAGACCTGGGAAGCTGATGCTGCTGGCTTTCAAACAGATGAAGCTGGTTTTTTTCAAAGCAGAAAAATTGAACTTCTTGCTCTTTGTATTAGCTAGTGCCTATGAGGACGAAGCCAATTTGCTGAGCCAACTCCAGAGCTTGCAGCATTTGTTTGTTTTAAAGTAGTGCTGGCCAGAAAACAAAGATCCTGTAATACTACTGTAGTGAGGCCTTGGGTTTCCTTACCTTTAATTACGAAACCTTGGAAAACTTCTCCTCCTGAAATTAAAAACTGTTGAGAGACAGAAATTCATCTGCTGTGGACAACAAACGCCTACGGAAGAGCCACCGCCTGCTACTGCTGCTGGAGATCCTCCTCAGAAATCCTGTTCATCAAAGCTGACGTGGTTCCCTCAAAATAAGCTGATTTCAGTAGACCAGTGCACTTTTTTCCCACTTCCTTTCAAATCCAGAACACAGGAGGGTTCAGAGAGATTTCTGACCTGCCGGAAGCAGAGAAGGACAAGTCCTTGTGAAGCCTGTTCCTGGTGCAGGGAGGCTGGAGCAAGGTTAAAAGCAAGGAAAATACTCCTCCTGGCAAAATTACTTTAAGCCTCGAGGTGTGTTTAATGAGATTAAAGTTCCCTGGTTGCTCTCTCTTGCTCTCTTCCTGTCCTATTTAATTTCCAATTGAACTCCCTTCCCGAGCCCCCGAGCTCACCGGAGTCACTGGGGATGGCCGAGGGAGCCCTGCTGGGTTGGAGAGGTGCCCTGCAGCCCCCACAGTGACAGTGTGGAACCCCGGGTGTCTGAAGGAAGCTCGCCTGGTGTGGTGGATCCTCCTTCTCCCAGCAGGACCCCGCGGTGCCCCAGGGACACAGGGGAGCAGGGCTTTGGGCACAGCCACAGCCCCAGGGTGAGGCATGGAAGCACTTCAGCATTCAGGATCCGCCCTCTTGCCCAGGCTGGTTTCCTCATGAGTCAGTAATTTGGAGCAGAGGGAATAATTTGTTACTACTTCTTCTCCCCACCACTTGGTCTGAGTCCTTGCCCTCCTCACACCTCTGCTAAGATGCTGTGATGAAGCTGCTGACCCGTTTTGGGACCTTTCCCATGCTTTGCAGCACGGCTGGGGAAGGATCGATGTCAGCAGAGATGCTGCTCATGTTTCGATCACCCAGGGGAGGTGGGCATGGAGGATTCACCCTGCAGGGCCAGCCCAGGCCTGGGCCATCAGCCATCAGCCCAGGTCCTGTGCTGGCAGCCTTGGAGCAGAGAGAATGGAGAAATTGGAGAAGATTTGCTTTACCTGGCAAATGAAGGAGAGGGGGCAATGAATGAGAAATCAGCTGGACCCCCGACCCTTCTGCCAAGGGGCAGGCAGGGTGTTCCTGGGCTCTTCCTGCCTCCCTTCTGCCAAGGGTTGCTCTTGGATGAGGCTTTCACATCTGCTCTTCCCCTCCCCAGCCGGTTGTTCCCCAAACCCTTACAGAAAGCTGGGACCTGTGCAGCCCTCAGTGCCATGAGGCCCTGGCTCAGGACTAAGCCCCTGGCACGGTAAATCCCAAATACAACCCCGGCAGCTGCCCTGCCCGGCCCTGGCTGCCCACCCAGCTCTGCTGGGGCGGTGGGGTCTCTGCTGGCATCAGGATGTGCCACCACTCACTGCAGACCTGAGGGCACCTGGGAGTGGCAGATGCCCTCCTGGGGACTTGCAGATGCTCTCCTGGGGCATCCCCCTTCCCAGGGATGCTCTCCCTGCGTCCCACTTGCCCCCGGTGCCGCTGAAGGAGAACCCATCACTGAAGGGTATTTTTAACATCACCTTGGTAAAACATAAAGGCTCCAAGTCTGTTGGCAGACAGAGAGCTATTCTTCTCATTCTGATGAAGAAACTATTTCCTTGTACATCTGGTTCATATTTTTCTTTAGGTTTCTGCCAGAAACAATTCTGAAAACAAAACGCAGAGCCGAGCGGAGTGAATGTATACATTCCTGAAAGATTCCTTCACCGCTCCTCTCCAACCCAAACCTACCAGTCTTCTTCATAAACCTTCTCTTTTTTTTCTTTTTCATTTTTCATTTCTTTTTAATTAGTTTTCTTTTCAAAATGTGGAAACATATGGCCTGATTAGCTCTGGAACACTGCTGCCTGCATCGTATATAATGATCTACATTTAGAAAATAATTACAGCGAATAGGATGAGAAAATACTCCATCACAGAATTTTTTTTAATTTTTTTTTCTTTTTCTAATTGTTTAAGCCTATTATCTCTCCAGTCAGATTTGTCTGGAAAGCCTTATTAATGACTGTGTGACACGAGCCTCACGCTGGGGCCTTGCGGCTCAGAGATGTTGTGTTTTTCTTCAGAACCCGGGTTTCAGACTAGAAGAGGGGAAGCAGCAGCGAGGGGAGTTTGAGGCCACGCTGGGCTGCACACATCGTGCTTTGGTCCAGTGCCACAAGCAAGCGTGGGCAGCTGGCCAGGGTGGCTTTGCTGCTGTAGACCTGGGTGGGTTGGGCTGTGAAAAAAGATTTAAAAAAGGGGGAATAAAAAGCAAAGGGAGAGCGATATCCCAGAGGCAGCCTACCTAAGCCCCAGTAATTGGGAGGGAGGGGCCGGGAGGTCACGGGTGGGTGCACCCGAAGGCTGCCTGTGCCACCTGTGAGATGGATGGCACCCACGGTGTTGTCATAGCACCACACTCCTGCTCCCGGATCCGCTGCCGAGGAAGCGCGGCAGCTGAAAGCCTCGGCTTTGCCTAATTGGGAACAGAGGCAAGGCGCTAAGGGAGGAACGTGTAGCCCCAAATTATTTATGCTGCTGGTGGGAGGAGTGCAGTTGCCGTGTGACAGTCTCTGCTCCTCACCGAGGCATCCGAGTGATGCCTGGGCTGGAGGAACACACATGTCACAGGTGATGCTGTGGAAATGTTTGAAAACATTTTATTGGAGAGGTTTGTGCTGTGAGAAAGGAATCAGCCTCAGGTGTAAAACCCCCTTTCCTTCCTCCACAAATACCTCCAGGTTTTCTAGGCTGGCTTGGTGGGGCTGCAACTCCAGGTTAGGGTGGAAGAGGTGAGCAGTGGTGGCTGGGAGACGACCTGCAAACCCCTCGGTGTGTCTTGCCTCGCTCTCAGCCCCGGTATGAATGTTTATTTCAATGCCTGTGGAAGTGCAGGGAGTGCTTTGGCAGAGAGATGGGCTGGCTCTGGCGGCGGGGACACCTTTGCTCAGGGGCTGTGTGAGGTGCCCTGTGGGACCAGAGGAGGCTGCGGCTGCTGGCAGGGTTGTGAACCGGAGCCTGCTCCTTCCCTGCAGAGAGCTGCCGGCTTTCACTCCAGTAATTGCTGCACGCTTGGAAACGCTCCTGCTAAAAGACCAAAATGACTGATTACAAAAATTGGAAAGGATTAAAATCTCTAAAACAATGCAAAGGGAAGAAAATAGATGAACTAGCGAGGGAATGGGCTTATCGCTTCTTGAGCAAACAAACAAGTGAAAGCTAATTTTCTGAGCCAGCAAATGAATGATTAATGAACCGAGCCACGATTAACCCTTCATCAGGAGCTCACCTCCTCGGGTGACTGCTCTGCACAGCTATCGCTCTGCCTCACGTTGGGATGAAGACACAGTTTGATGGTCATAAATCTGTTGCTCAGGTTGTATTTCAAAGGGGTCTGGCATAGCAGGTATATCTGGGGAAGGAAGAAAATATGGTTTAAAGATGTTCCAGATGTACAGCGGGATGTGATGTTGTTCCAAGAGCCACCCATTGCTGTGTCTTTCCCAGCACGGTAATAAACAAGCCCCCTTGACAAAGGCACAACATATTTTAAAATATGAACTCGTCTTTTCACCGCATTTTGTTAAATGATTAATTTGCTTTATATTAACTTAAAATGAGCTCATTAAAAGATTTCTTTTTTTTTCTTTGAAAGCACTGCTCATTATATTATCATTTTAAGTAATTAAATCAGAATAAATGGCTCTGTGAAGCTATTTTAATGTAACATCTAATTATATCTGACCTAGACACTGAACTATAATCATTAACTACATGAACTGTGTAATGTTCTGCAGACTCTTTAATAATTTATACGGGCTGGATTCAGCTGCGTGGAGTTGCAAGCTGGAGTGGTTGGATGCTGCGCACCTGTAGTGGTGTGGCACAGCTGATGGGAGTTTGCTTCTCAGGCGGTTTCCAGCCTTGCCTTGGCTCTGGGAGGTTTTCCCTGTGAAGCTCCGCCGGCCACAGGCTCGGCTGGACCTGGCTGGGGTTGCTTCTCCTTTATTTTGTGTACAGAGATTGAGCACGTATGTCTTGGGCATGTGTGTGAGGTGATGTTTTCCTCCCTAGGATGCTCTAGTCAAGGTAACATATTTATATAATATATTTAAACTGGGTTAGACTGTGACTTGGATGTTTACTCGAGTGGCCAGACTCAGTTACAAGAAGTTTGGGGTTTGCTGTGTTAAATTGCGTTCTTGTTGTGTCTTCTACGGAGGCTTAGTCTGTCCTTCCATTTTAAGCAATTTTTGCTGATCTATTTGCATGCAGCTTCCAGACTCATAGTCCCTGAAAGACTCATTCAAGTTAGATTTATTCCTGGAAATAAGTTTGTTTGGGGAAGGAAAGATTGGCTTGTGGGAGTTTTAACCTTTCCCTCCTCAAAGGAAAAGGGAGGGGCTGGATGCTGCCATGGCAAGGGATGGTCCATCCATCTTCCCTGCCCCGCCATGGGCTGGGTGCCTTGTGGCGAGGGAACAGCTGTACCATGTTGTAGCACATCCAAAAATTGCTGGTGCCACCTATTGGTGGAAAACTGCAGATTAAAACGTGATTAATGCGCATTATTGTGCCCTCTGCTTATCTCTGCCCAGCTGACGGGCGGGTCGGGCCAGCTCTGCTGTTGGTTTTAACCGCTGGCAAACATTGCTGGCGTTCCTCGTGTGTCTGGGGTGTGATTTGCAAACAGGAGGCTTGGCTGCGGGCAGGCGGCTGCCAGGGGCACGGGCAGCCCCAGGGATGCCTGCGTGGAGAGGGCAGCTCTGCTCCCAGAGAGCCGTGGAGGGCAGGAAGCCAGGCTGGTGTCAGTGGTGCTGCTGTGATGCCTCAAGGGCTGGTACAAATCCGAGCAGCCCCAGCAGCGCAGGGCAAAGGGCATTCCCTGGCTTTAATGGGATCCCAGGGACACAACTCGGCCCAGGTGGGAACAGCCCAGCAGCACCCCCGGGTCCAACGCGGATCCAATTGGATGGAGCTCAGCAATGAGCAGATCGACCTCAAATCTCCAATCAGGAACTGAACAAATGAGGGAACTGTCCCCCATTCTAATGACCCCCCAAGGGAGACTCCAGCCCAGCTGAACAAACCTGTTGCAGAGAGGAGGCTCCGGGCAAGGCTGGAGCCTCTGCTTTGGAGACACTCGGGATGTTCCGTCTGCTCCCCTCAGAGAAGCCCCAAGCTGAGCTCAATCTCAGCCCCCAAGGGTTCTCCACATGTAGGGCTGAGGGACAGGGAGTGTGTGTGAAGGGGACAGGGAAAGGGGATAAAAATGTATTAAAAGGGGATAAAAAGAAAAGACAAAAACAAACAGACATCAGCTGAATGTGACAACAAACGCACTGGGCTTTGAGAAATGCTGGGTATTCCTGCAGCTGCTGGCCGTGGTTGGGATGCAGGGGGAGAGTGGTGTGGCGTATCCCCTGTGGGGATGATGCAGAGCTGCCTCGGGGGCCCCGCAGGCAGGGCACGGGGATGGAGAATCTCCCCAGCCACAGGAGATCCAGGTAGGATGCAAAGGCTTTGCTGCTTTGTGGATTTTTCCAGCCTCAGGGGGTTTTCCAGCCTTGCAAAGGAGGTGAGGGAAAGCTGAATCCCTGCCTAGGGCCCTGCTTCCTCCTGGCTTGTTGCAGGGGACCTTTAGCCAAGCCCTGATAGCCACAAAGAGCCCTGCTGGCCTCCTGCCTGGTACGCTTAAGCAGTTTTATAGCTGTCATATAGAACAGCCCTATATTAGCATCAGGTTTAGTACTCCCAGGAAACATCCAGCCACAGCGCTGACATCATGGACTAAAGGCTCCAAAGGTTCACTTGCTTAAGTGGCTATTTGTAATAGAGTCTTTTAATAAAATCTCATTAAAGGAGAGCTCCTGCCCGAGCCTGGTTCCTGAGATTGCTGGAACAGAGCACCCAGCCCAGCCTCGAGCTGCTGCAAGAGGCAGGGGAGAGTAAAAAGGGGCCCTGCAAGGCTCTGCTGAGGGTTGGAGAGAAGTGCCTGGGGCTCATCCTTGCTGCTCCTGCCCGGGCCCAGAGGAGTAAGAGAGCCCTGCAGACTGCAGAGCAAAGGATGAGCAGTGGAGAGGGAAAGGGAGGGAATTACTCGCAGCTCTTGCACGGAGCTCAGGCCCTGGCTAAGAAGGACTGGGGGGAGACAAGAAGGGCTCAGACTCGTCTCCGGTTTTCCCTCCCCACCCCAAGCTGAGAAATGCTGATTATTTCAGCCCCTAAGCAATGGGCAGAGGATTGAGGTTGCTCCTGAGTGAAGACATTGTAACGTGCTCTGGTGCTCCCAGGACATTCTTTATGTTTCCTGTTGCAGTTTGGCTGAACCTCTTTTACTGTGTGCTTGAAGAATAATCTGAATTCCAGGGAAGAGTTTTCTAAACACTTGTCTCCTCTGTAATTTTACTGTCATGTCATAGAGAGGAGCTGCTTGAAAGACTTCAGGAAAGAAATTATTCTCTACTTCAATCCTAGGGGTTTTTTTGTTGTTTTTATTTTTTTTTTTAATACCTAAAAAATTATCCTTTGATGTGAAAATTATATGCACTTAGAGATATGCTAATATGAAAATGATTGGAGAAACGTTGAACACGGAGAACAGCTCATTTCCGGGCTCTTTCCTTCCCCACCTGCTCCTCTGACAACCTCAGTCCCACCCTTCCACATGCAGGTTTCTCTCCAAACCCACTGTAAAAGCTGCTCTTATTTTAGGTGGGTTAATAAGCAGATCCCTTGTTTTAATTGGGGGGATTTTTTAAAATTCTTTTTTGAGTGAAGGGGTTTACACCCATTCTGTGGATTTGTCGGAAAAATGGTGGTAAAATTCCTGCTCAGGAGAACCTTAAGGACCAGCAGAGCTTTCCCAGACTGGGCTTGGGCTGAGCCCTGCTCCCAAAGCCATCAGAGCTAAAGCTTCGCAGCAGATCCCCCTGTTCCTTAGTGCCAGAATTGGTCCCAGCCTCCCTTCCTTAGGCAGGGATTAAAAACTTGCTGCTGAATGAATGAAAGCTGCCTGTGCTGGCCACTGATGTGGAGGCCTGCTCTGGTGTCTGTTTACTTTCAGAGATGTCTTGCCTCTAGTCCTTTACATATGTGAAATGAGATAAGCCAGGAGAAGAAAAGGACGGTTGTAGAGTGGCAGGCAGGATTGCATCTTCTTGTTTTCTTCCTTTGCTGTCTTCAAAAGCAGAATTTAGAGTCAACAAAGGCAGAGCTGCTCTGGTGGCAGCTGAGGGCGGGTTTGTTTACAGCGGTGCCCTGCTGCGTGCCTGGCGTGCTGCTGGAGATAGGAAAAGCTCTCAGAGAGAGCCCGAAAAGCAGGAGATGTGTCCTGTCTGTGAAGTGGGATGGGGACTACCAAGGACTAAGGTTTACTGTGCCTCTGCCGTGGTGTCCTGCTCCCTCAGTGTCCGGGGTGTCCCTGGTCAGTCCCTGGTGGCATCGCCGCTGGCTGATGTCCGGGCAGCAGCTCCTCCAGCCATGGGTGGTGCTAGGTGCCATTAACACAGAAATCAGGGCAGCTGCGCTTTCCCTTCAGAGACCCACACGGTGTGAAAGTGAAAACCTCCAGCGAGCAGCTCCTGCCTGTGCTCACAGCCTGAGAGGGATAGGGAAGGCGTCCTTTCCCTGATTAGCTCTGATTCCCCTGCTGGGGAATAGCCGGATGCACTTTATTAGCGGTTTTCCAGGTGGAATTCCTGGTAGATAATGTGCCCTGGAGATGTTAGCATAAGGCAGAGGCTGCTGCTGCAGTCTCATCTCGTGTTGTTATCGCTCCCTGTGCTGTCCTGGTGTGTCCCTTTCCTGGCTCACCCCACAGGGAGCGCTCCTGCATCCCTGTGCCTCCCCAGATGCCCTTCCTGTTCGTGGGTGGTGAGCAGCAGCCTCCAGCACATCCCAGTTTGCTAGAAATCCATGTCCTTGTGTTGTCTTTCCCCTGCTGTTGGAGTCCGGGGGGGAGGGGGAAATACTCTTCTTGAGTCTTCCTTTTCCTGCTTGTTTTTTTCAAAGGAACATCTGTTGAACCACAGGTAGTCATGTCAGGAAAAAAAACCAACCCTCTTCAAAAGAACCCTGATATATTGAATTTCCAGCTGTTTTACAGGGCTGCTCCGAATCAACTGGTTGCATTAATTAATTAAAAGAGCTTTGATGTCAAGGGTCCCCAGAGTTTATACCCAAATTCCATGGAAGCATGCAAATCCCATGTAGTCAATGTTGCCTTTACTCATGTATTATTTGGTTCCTTATTTTATCTAACTGAGAGAGACATTAAAAATATCTATGAAATGTAAAATATACATTATAGGAGGTGTACTACCTTTGGCACCAAAGGAACTCTGAACATGAGTGCACAGCACCCACCAGGTCTGTTCCAAGGAAAGCTGCTGAGCACTGCAGGGTTGGTGACCGATGCTCAGAGTTACATTACACACTCATCTGAGTCCAGCAAAAGCTGAAATCTGGGATTTTGGGGTGGAGACTCTTCATGCCTGGTTTCCTTTGGCAACTGGCTCCACGCTCGTTTTTGTTTCTGGCAGGAGCACAGTGGGCTCTCTGTGTGCTCAGGCCCTGGTCCTGCAGACGGTTCAGATCCCCAGCCTGCAGCCCGAGCTTTGCTTTGCATCAGCGTTAAACAAATCACTTCATGGAAAACGTGCATCTGGATTTGGGAGCTTGGCTATAGGCAAAAAATTTCTGCTTTCAGTCCTAAATTCAAATCACTTCGAGGCACAGGGGCAAATTTAGAACCTTGACAATGGGCAGAGGAAGAGCTGAAATTTCCCTGCTAGCCAGGGCCTATTTGGGGGATAAATAACATCCCAATTATTTACATACATATTTATATACTGGAGAAACGAGCCCTATTTATAAAGCCTTATATTAAATAAATCAGTTGTAACAAGCTCCGAATTTCCCATAAATGTGCCAAACTATGAAGTAACTTGCACAGGGTAGCACAAGTGCTTTTGGAAGGTTACAGTTACCTGTCAAGTGGAGGCAGTTTTGATCCTGGGATCTCAGGTTTCACCTGGGAATGGAGATATTCTGGCTCTAGAGGCGCTGTTAGAGGAAAGGTGTTTTAAAAGGCACAGATGTGTGTGTTGTGAATGTATTTAAAACTGTAGGTACTTGGAGCCTGGTATCTATGCGGCAATGAATCGCAATAAATAAATGCAAATGTCCAGAAGAACAAAAGGAACATTAAACAGATAACAAATGCTTCACTGGGAAACAGCACAGTTTCAGAGTCCATAAATAAAACCCCCTAATCTAATAAATGTTCTGGAGATAACTGGAAAAAATACTGAAATGGTCACTCGGTTGGGAGGGAGCATATTTCACTGCTGCCTAGCAAAAGGACTCGAAGCCTCCGCAGCTGAGGTGATTCATTGAGATAATGTCCCGGCTATCCCCAGTCGCAGCAGCTTTCGTGCAGCAAGTGCTCCGCTGTGTCAATGTCTAGTTAATATTTTAGGGATAATAGAGAACAACCTGATTGTGGTTTGCTGATGGGTTTTTCCTTCCTCCCCTCGCCTTCCCCTTTCCTTGTTTTTAGGAAACGGGCTCCTGATAAGAGCAGACGCTGCACAGAATGGGCTGCCTGATGTGCTCATCGCTGGGGAGATGCAACTTCCTCTGAAGTGGCCAGGAAGGGAAGAGGCGGGAGGTGAGGCACGGTGAATGGACGGTCTGAACGCGTGCCAGGATGGAGCAAACAATGCAAGCTCCCCCGGGACTCCAGCTAAGCTGCTGGGCCAGGCTGGTGTAAAAGCGCCGGTGTTTTTGCTGCTTGGTAAAGTTGTGACGTGCGCAGAAAAATCAGAGAGGTTTGGGTTGCGTTCCTTCTCATCTTCCTACTTGTAGCCAGCACAATCTGCATCACTGTGTTTCATCAAACCCCAGGGATCCCTGATGAGTGCTGGGACAGGAGACAACGCCTGTTTCTGCCCCAGTGGTGTTCAGAGGGTCAGGTGTTCTCTGCTGCCTTCGCCGTTCCCCCTTGCTGGGCATCCTTTCCTCTCCCAAGTGACTCCATCTGATGCTGGTGTCACCCTGGGTATGGTGCACACCTCCTCCAGTGAGAAACAATGCTGCTCACGGGCTTCCTCATCCCAAATCTGCCAGAAGCCCTGTGGGCTGGCTGCTGCTGCTGAGGAAGGAGGTGTTGGATGTTTTGTTTAGTTTTGTTTGGGTTCTTTTTATGCTGAGTTGAAGACGGCTAAATTTGGTGTGTGGTCTGTGCATTTCCACAAGGAAATGCTCTCAGTGATCTGTATCTGTTCTGGCCCTGGTGTTTATCCAGGGAAGGATGGTTCCTGGTGTCTCCTTAGGATGTGTTCATGTTGTTTGAACAGCAGCGTGCAGCGCAAATCTGGAGCCTTCACCTGGTGCCAAATCTGCCATCACGGAGCTGTGAGGGCTGTCCCTCCTGCTGCCACCTTTATGTTCCTTCCCAGGCACAGCTCACCCAAGAAAACGCTCGACTGAGTTATTGGAGGGGAAAAACCAGCAGAAAGGCGTGTGTGGTGTGTGCCAGGAGCGAGGACACGCTGGGTACCTACGGGTGTGTCCCTCCCTTTGGGGCCAGAGGAGCCCTTGGGGACGGAGTCCTCTGCGAAGGTGGCACACAGGGGACTTGCCTGGCAGCTGGTTTGTGCCTGCTGCCAAGATCCAGCGCTGTCTGTGCGCCACGCTCACGCTGTGCTCTCGAGTTCGCTGTGTCTGAAGTGAAGAGGCTCCTCAGAAGTCTATATTAAGCAGCATTTAGAGCTGAAGCAGGCTGCTCGGGTGGGCGCTTTGATAGATTTTCTGACTGTAACGCTACAGCAGGGGAAAAACTCCCAGCCTGGCTGATTCTCCCCCTTCGCTCCGAGCGTGCGTTTCACCATGAGTGATGGGGATGGCGGGACGAGCTTGTGCAGACACCGACCTGCAGTGCTCTGTGTGAATGCAAGAACTTCCATTAACCCCTCCGGATCACCTGCATCCACAGAGCATCCCTGGCTCCTGCTGTCCCAGGCAGCTCACAGGAAGACTATGGTTGGATAATAAATTGTAATTACAGATCCCTTTATTCATCATGGTCAGACAATGTTGATTACCATATTTGTAGATATTTTGAATTAATTTTGATAGAAGTGAGACAGAATCCATAAAGCTTGCATTTCTCCAGGTAATGATCCAAGAACATGACAGTGTGTACCTGTGCAAATGCAATTTAACGATATTTTAGGATACTAATGGTGATTTACATGCGGTTTTAGAAATAACAGGGGGAATAAAGTCTTTTTTCCTTAAAGAACTCCAACACACAAACAAAATGATGTGGTTTCAGAGCAGCAATGCTTTTCCAGGGCTGGTTGAAGCACTGGTGGGGATGGGGAGGAGTTTGGGATCTGGGCACCTGGAAAAGGCATCGGCACAGAGACGAGCTGAGAAAAGCGAGAAATTGTGAGGTGTTGGTTTTGGCAGGGCTGGCCTGTGCTCTGGGGGGCTTTTCAGAGCCTGTATTCCCATTTTCTTTTGGGAGGCCTTTGCTGGGTGAATACCTTGCACCCGGAGACACCGTTCTGTGTGCAGCCTGTTGTCAGGGCTACAGAGACTCGCAGATGTGCACGCGGGAAAAACGCTCAGTAAACAGCCAGAGATTTTAGGTGGAGGATTTTAGGAGCATCACGTCCTGTTAACACACACTTGTCACCTTCTGCTGGTGTGGTCGTGCAGGTTTCACCCTGTCAGTGGCTGCTGCTGGAGCAGGGATGGTTTATGGTGCGTGGGTGACCAGGCAGCTCCGTGTGTGGGGAGTTCACAGCTCCCTGCCCGTGAAATCCGTGCCCATGCTGGCCCAGAACCCCTCCATGGGTGTGATGTGGGGTACACGACCTGCTTCATCTTCTGCCTCTTGTCAAAGGCTCCTTTCCACTTCACGCACCACCCTCAATCCCGTGTTTAGCTCTCGGCTTCTCAGCCTTTCAGCGTCCAAGTGATAACATCTGCTCAAGCACCGAAAGGGGAATAGCACTTGTAGGAGATCATCGGCAAAAAGATGAAACTCCGGGTTAGAGCCGGAGCCTGCAGTTAATTCCCTGCTTTCAAATGGTGTTTTCTGAGTAGGTGATAATCAGCGGGCCTTTCCCGATTAATTAAAGGGCTTTACAAAGCAAATGATGTGGAGAATATGCAGCCTGGGAGAGCAGTGGGTAGGAGAGGCTGTCGGTGTCCGTGTGATTTTCATCTGGTCTGACAGCCTGCCTCGGCGGGAGGAGAGGGGGAAGGAAAGTTCCCTCCTGGGAAACAGCAGAGGCCCTTTCCCCAGCTGGTTTTGGGGCAGAAAGAGGGATTTGTGAGGTGGAAAGTGGGTAAGACACTACATCACTGGTTAACTGGGAAAGATTGAACCGGTAGTGGGGAACGAAACCACAGTCGCGCTGCTCCTGCCTGTACAGTGGAAAGCAAGGTTGTGTCACCATCAAATATTAATGTGTGACCTCCAGATGATGCTTCAGAAACGTACACCGATGCTCTCCATGTTTCTTTCAAACCCATGAGAGCTTTGCCACTGAATTATGTAAGAAAAAGATGATATTCCAAGATTGCTGATTTAAAAGCTTTTCATCAGCACTGCAAAATGAAAAGAAAAAGAATTTGAAAGCTGTAACTATTGCAAGAATCAAACTTGGGTTTGAGGAGTTTTGGCGATGCTAATCTTTCTGCATGTAAGAAAAATTAACTCAGATGGATTCTGAGCTTGCTCTCCATCGTGCCTTTTACCATCTCTGCAGTCTTTCTCCAAAGAGATTCTGCCCCTTGAACTGAGGGTCTTCCTGGGTGTACTTTTAGTTCTTTAAACTTCCAACATCCCTGTTTTTTATGATAATCTTACAGGTCTTTTCCAACCTAAATGGTTTTATGATTCTACCTGGTAAATGGTCAAGGTCTGGAGGTTTAATTGAGAAAGGACCCTAGCTGCAAGGAGACTTTTTTAAGAGGAAAACTTTATTTCCCAGGATGGGATCACATTATCCACCTTCAATCTTTTACCCATGTTTGGGACCTGGGTGGATATGGCAGCCCCAGTAATCAGCGTGCAGTGGCCAGGGAGGGTTGTTTGACACTGAGCTTTTACACTGAGGCTGCAGGAAGCGTGCCTGGACTCTCAGCATGACTGTGATCAGATCCATATGAGGACAGGGATATCAAATTCCCCAGCTCCCCGCAAAAATGTTGTGATTAATCACGCTGAGAGTTGCAATTAGAGCAAATAAAAGCAGCATGTTAAAGAAGCTAAGAAGGAGGTGATGTGAATGTTATTAACGAGCAGGAGGCTTTGGCTTTGTGGAGCTCGCTTGAAATGTGTCAAACAAATAGAACCGAGATAAATGTAAAATCAGCTGACTGCATATTACCCTCGAGGATTTGAAATGAGTGTTGGGGAGGGGAAGAAGGATCATAATTACCCAGAGGAAAAGGACTAAATCTATGGAGTGGAATAGTTATTCATGTTAATTGTGTCATCATTGCACAGATGCCGAAGGCGACGCATGGGGAGGTTCTGCGTGCACGCTGTGCCAGGGGATGGATAATGGGGTGGGCATTTACACACCCCTTAAAGGAGATGGGTCCCCCAGACCCCTTTTAAATGTTCATCCCTGGTAGAGGAGAGGTGTACAGGGGTGTGGGAGTTGAGCAGAGGGGTATCTCAGCTATTAGTACAGCGCCGTATTTGCAGGGAACATCCCAAACATGGCTGGTCCTGTTTTCGTCTGCTCTTCTGAAGCTTTTCCATCAGCAGAGTGATGTATCATTGATTAAGATCTATTGTGGCTTAATTAAGCTATCATATAGCACCTTTTCTGTGACTTACTTTAACTTTGACAGCAATGCTTAGTCTGGATTTCTTTGCCTCTTCTTCCCTTGGTTATAAACCTTGTATTGGGTGGGTTTTATGTTGGTTCTTTCCAGGATGTTTTATAGCTCTACATCTTTCCTTATCTGTTTTTGTGCTGTGTGCTTGCAGAGATTTATGGGCTGAAGTATTAGATGCAGAGCAGGAAAGGGGGAAACAGAGCTAAACCCATTAAAATCCTGAAATCCAAGCATTGGAGGCATTAAGTCTCTTAAAGAAATGAACTAAAACATGTATGTGAAACCCCTGTGCTGTGGCCTCTGGAAAGAGCAGGCTGGGATTTTCATCCACGTCCTGTGGGTCAGGCTGGGGAAATCAGAAAACTGGCAGTAGGGGATGATGCAGGAGCTGCTCACTGTCACTGCAGTTACTGGCTCCACGTGTGCTTGTAGAGTTGGGTTTTATGGGTGCATTTAGGAGGTGTCACTGTTGTGGGGGAGTTGGTGATGAAAACTGAAGGGACTCTGAGCCTGGTCTAGTGAAAGTTGTCCATGGCGGGTACGGAAACAAGGTGATCTTTAAGGTCCCTTCCAACCCAAACCATTCTGTGAGTCTGGGACTTTTCTGTGAGTCCAGACCCATCCCCTTGTGTTGAGTTCACCAGGCTGGAGTTCTGTCTTGGACAGAAAGTTTGGGCTTTCCCTGTCTGTCCCCCTGGTGTGGAGCGCTGCTGGCTGGCAGAGGTCGTCGCTTCTGGCTGGACTCTGCAGAGGAACAAACCTGCTCTGGGCTTTGAGGGTGAGCTCTGCTGCTGCCGTGGGTGCCTCTGGCACTGCTCAGTGCTGGCCTGCAGGGAACTCCTCGCCTGCTTTGACATCCCCTTTGCCTCAGCCACGTGAGTGGCTTCCTCCTGCTTCCGAGGCCTCAAGGTCAAGTCTGCTCCTCTTGGTCTAATGGGCTTTTTGTCATATTTATTAGGTGTTTGCATGTATCCACCACTCAGCCTTTGAAGCTGTCCTCTCCCCTACCTGAGTCTGGGTCATTCATCTGCACAGTTATTGGTCATATTTGGGTATTATCTGAGACTGAATGCTGTAGTTATTAATTTGGGCTTTTAAAACAGGGTTTTAAAAGTAAACTCAGATATTGCAGAACATTGAGGCAAGCAAGGGCTGAGTACATTGACTCATGACCCCTTCCCAGCCAGGCTGAGCTGGCAAATGTCTCTTAATCACAGAGAACAAGTCATGTGCACTGCTATCCTGCCATAAAAACAAAGGACTCTTCCTTCCAAGTGATAAAGTCTGGGGCTCACTGTTTCTGGCTGAAGCAGACCAACAACTTTCAGCCCTTTTATTGCAGTTCTTCAAAACTCTTGCAATTCCTCACTACTCAGCATTTTATTGCGGTGATTGTATCCTGTGCTGCTGGCCTGGGCCACTGCTGCTCTCTGTGTCCTCTGGCACAGCCCACAAGGTGCTCTGGTGTTCGTCTTGGTGATGGCACTGCCTTCACTCAACTTGCCAAGTGTCTCCACATCTGCTTCCCAGTGCCTCTTCCTCATGCCTGGGTGCAGCCACTTACCTGCTTAAATACCTCCCAAATGCTCGTTTTGAGTCAAACAATGTTAATCTGGAGCAGATGCCTAAGTGCATCTCGGAGAAAATTGCTCATGGCTGCGGAGCTGTCATCGCTCCGCTTGCAGGCACGTTCCTCCTTGCTCATGTGGTGACCACCTGCAGCTGGGGGCAACAGGCTGAGGGCTTGCACCCCCAAAATCCAATCTCTGTCTTTGTTCTCCCCCTCGTGAGGTTTCTTCCCGTGGTCCAGGGCTCCGCACGTGCGTGGAGGCAGTTCAGACCCATCTCCCACGTTCCTTTGTCTGAACAGCGGTGCAGACCTGGCTCCTTGCTGCCTGAGAAATGACTTATGACAGGGTTCTGTGGCCGTGTCTGCAGCAGCACTCGCTGGCTGCTTTGCTGGCTCCCATCTGAACAGAGCTGATCTCCAGCTGACCTTGGCTGACCCAGCTCTCCACCCCTCAAGCCCAAAGAAGCTGCAGTTTCTTGTGTGGCCCTTAGCTTTACACCTCTTCCTTGGAGTTCAGCTCCTGGCATGGTCCTTCCTTGCCTGTGCAGCTCTGAGGGTCACTGGCACACATGAAATTTCACCTGGTGCCAAGGAACAGACCTTGGGGAAGGTGGGAAGCCCCACAGTGCCCAGTGTAACAGCATGGAAACAGATTTCAAAAGATGCAGGTGGGAATCCAGGCTCTCCAGGGCCAGGAGCGAATGAGAGATGTTGAAAGCTGCTTTTTACAAAATGAGTTGGCTTTTATTTATTCTTGCAGCGGCTGTAAGTCAAGGGAAAGGCCTTGAGTTTTAAATCAATATATTGGTTTGCTTTGCTGCCTTGTGCAGACCCATAAGGAGAGTGGTAACTCTCTCCCTGCTCCATCCTGATGGCTCTGCTGTCTCAGCAATGATTAGATTCTTCCCTGAAGAAAGCAGAGGAAATAGAAGAGGCTTTATAGGGAGAAGAGGCTTTATATGGAAACACTTCTTCCCACTCTCCTGTTGATATACATCAAATTCAGGGGGAAAATTGGATGCAACAAAGATGTCTCAGAATTGTAAGAGACTATTCTGATGAAATGTCCATGTCATAGTTATGGTTTTTGTCTTGCATGAGCATCTGTGATAGTTTTGAGTGTGGTGTCTCTCCCCTGAAAATAGCAGAGGGTAGTGACATCTCAGGTGAGTGCTGATATCGAGAGATGTGGGAGGATACTGCTTCATCAGACGTTTCCTTTGTAGACAGAAGTCTAAGAAAAGCCAGGGTTTGCAGTGGGAGCAGAAGTCTGAGCCTGTGCCAGCTCCATGTCCAGCAGGACCTGGGGGAGCTTTAGCGCAGACTAGGGAAGGCAGCTGAGTGACACAGTGCTGCTGTTGGGAATGCAG
Organism: Pomatostomus ruficeps; assembly: GCA_013400735.1. Classification (NCBI taxonomy): domain Eukaryota; kingdom Metazoa; phylum Chordata; class Aves; order Passeriformes; family Timaliidae; genus Pomatostomus; species Pomatostomus ruficeps. Next base: position 190,602 of record VYZT01048213.1, read on the forward strand.
TGCTCAGTGCCTGCGCCTCTACTGGGAAAATTCTAATTGCTCAGAAAACCAAAAGAAGGTCAAACCCCACCTGGCAGCTGCATAACTTCATTATTCTGAGTTCACAAGTGATGAATTTGGCTTCCTTGGCCAGATGTGGGATATGTTCAGAGTCATCTTTACCCAAATAAATGCTGGTGCTCTTGCTCTGGGCAGGACCTCACGTCATGCCCTCCTCTGCAGCCTTCTGGTGCAACACCTGGCTCGTGCCTGTGACTCCTTGGCCATGGGTACCACCCCCAGGGTGAATGCAGCTCCTTGGTGAATGCTAGGAAGCGTCAAACGAGACTTCAGTGCAGGGAAGAAAAAGATGCAGCTGGAAAATAACTCAGAAGGACTTTTTGCCCCGGAAGGAGGCTCTGCTGCAACTCTCTGTGGCTGGGTGTCCTCTCCAGCTCTGAGCTGCTGTGCTTCCTCAACATCACTCTCCAACCCTCTCCCCTGTGCTCATTTGCAGCCCTGCTTTGCACACACGATCTCATGTGGCCAGAGAACCCCCAGCAGCCTCATTTTTCCTCTGACCCATCATATGGGAGAAATTTAAGATAGCTCAAGAGGGCTTTGTTTATTTATTCTGTTCCTCGGCCATCAGAGACTGCCAGTGCCGTGGTGTGAATTGCAGTAACATAAATGCACTAATTGCTGCTGTTTTAGATTGGAAGCCATTCTTACTTATGAAAATGTCTCAAAAGGTATAGAAAGGAGACACATACGGACCAGACCAGGCAAATCAACTGTCTGTCTGAATGAACCAGGAGCACAGCCTGTTAAAAAACCCCATGCTGAACCCGGCTGAAGTTCCAGGGTTGGTCTCTGAGCTTTGGATAATGCTCATGATGTTCATCTTATTGCAAGCACAGGAGTGTTGGTGGAAAAGGGTGTATGGAGAAGGAGGAAGAGCAGAACAAGGTAGAGGTAACTCAAGTTTATGCCGTGAGGGAATTCGCACCCGCTGGAGTTGTATGCACGGCTGTAACCACGTTCTGCTGCAGCCCCTGAGCCAAAAAATTGACACAAAAAGAAAGGATGGGGTGGGGGGGGAGGAGGGGAAATGCTAATCACCATCTTTCCTTTCATATAAATGTGTTAATGGTTTAGTAAGCGTTTCCAAAAATGTCTGTGTAGGATTAAAATAGAAACCATGGCCAAGTTTAAAATGAGCTCTTGGATGGGGAGCAGACGGAAGTGTAAATCCTGGGGATCCTGTCCTGTCCGAGGCAGAGGGAAATGTGCAAATGCATGTCCAGCACAGGAGGATGGAGAGGGTGAAGTGTTTGTGCTGGGAACTTTCTGTTGTCCCTTTGGGGTGCTTGGCCATCCCAGCAAATAGGAACAGGGCTCCACATAAGCAAAAAGCACCACGTACCAAAGCATGTGAGGGTTGCCATGGAAATCAGGAGTTGTTACTGAGAAAGCAGGAAAATCATGAATGATCTGGAAAACCATGGATTGTTGGAGCTTTCTGTCCTCTGCTGTGTAAAACCCCACCCCAGACTCCTGAATTCCTCTCTGGGAAGATGTTTGTGCCTGCTCCTGCCGCAGCTGCATGGGGCAGCAGGCTGTACCTGCATTTATGGGGGGCATATAACCCACACTTTTCACTGCGGCTCTGGCCTTTGACCCACTGGCTGGTCCAGAGGAGGAGGTAGGAACTGTAACCAGGGCGTGGAAATTACCTGGGAATTGCCTGACGTGGGTCACAGCAGGGTGTGACACACCCCAGGCAGAAAAAACCCCAGATTTTCCATGAGTATCCCACCTGGAAGACTTATCCTGTTCCCAGGGAGCAGAGTGAACCAGGAGATAGGATCAGGAAGCTGGGGATGGTCTCCATAACTCACCAGGGGCTGGTGGAGGTTGCCCTCCATGTAAGGGCTGGGATGGGGGTGTAACACGCCAGAGGATCTGGGAAACCACTCCTGTTCCCAGTATCCACAGCATTCAGGGGCCCACACCCATGGTGAGCAGGAAAGACTGAGGAATTGGCGCCAGGACAGATCAGATGGAAGCCATGCTTAAACAAGTGTAATGATGTATGGAAGTAAAACGTTATTTTGGAACTATAAGTTTAAATATATATAACAGTAACGAAGGCAGGAGATCTGCGTTGGGAATGCCAGCACGCTTGCTGCTTCCAAGGTTTTAATTTAAAGTCAGGATACTGGAAATGCTGTTCAGCATGTTTCCAACGAGCTGCTAGGCCTCCTGGAAGTGCTAAGGCCATGTTTACTGAGGAACTGCATGGTAGGTCCTGCTGGAGGCTGTTTGGGAGCTACTGACAGCTACAGGGTTTCAGCGTTGGTAGTTTGGTGGCTGAGCTCTGTGCAAAGCCGCCCAAAGGACAGAGCCTGTGGGATGGGCAGGCTCCTCATTCCTGGGCAATAACAGGAGCAGAAGTCCTGGAAGCTCTGACTGGACCTGCAGTTTCCCCACTGCCCTGTCTCCGCCAGTGCCCCTGGGACAGGAGTGTGTCCCTGGTCTGGTCTATTCCAGGGACTCTGTTGACTTCCTTGGCACTGCAGGGCAGTGTCCCAGCCCCTCTCAGCCCCTCCCAGCTCCTGCTGCAGCAGGAGCACAGTGACAGCAGCTCAGGGGTGTTTCTGGCTAGGACACAGCTACAGGGATGGATCCATTGCTCCCACCGCGCTGCTGGGGTGTTTTTGTTATCGGTGTGATTAACTTTCTACTGTTGACTTCCGCCCGTGGGCTTATAAACTCGAGCTGTCCATTTGCTACAGGTCTCAAAGCATCATCTTACAAGGAGAGAAAGAATTTTCATTTATAATCCATGAGACCTATTCAGCAATGGGCTGTCCTCCCCCTCCCTCTGCCAATAGACCTCTAAGTGAACAAACAAATGTCTGGAAATACAGGCAATTTAGCTCGGAAGAGATATCATCAGTGAGGTTCAGAGGTTAATGGGCATGGAGGATTTATAACAACACAGGCCTATAAAAAAAAGTGGGGGGAAAAAAAGGAAGAGGAGAAGAGAAAAAAAGGAGTGGGTAGTGATCAAGTTGACATCTATTGTTCTTTGTTTAACAGCTCATCTGTATTCTATCTGGTCCAGGGTATTGCAAAGAGAATTTAAAAACACATGTGTGCAAGCACACACACACGTCTATCCATATATATATGTGCACTTATAAACCGAAATATAATGAGGGAAAAAGCCCCTGTAAGTTTGAACCAACAACAGCAATCCATATATCTTTATTTGCTGCCAACATCCAAGTGCTGAACTCTCAAGGAGCCTGGATCCCTGCCATCATCTGTCCGTGTCTGATCTCTTTGGTAAATACGACGGCTGCCAAGAATGAGGCAAACGAAAAGCGCTCGCAGATTAGAAAGAAACACATGGCAGCCACTGACCTGCTGAAATCATAAAATACATCATGAAGTAAGAAAAGAGGGGAAACAAATCATCCTCTCAGGGACTGCCCATCTGCTCGCATAAAGCCGCAATCATTATTGCAAATAAATACGTTCAGACCGGAGAAGTCTGGGAATAATTTGGGGGAGGTGGGTACCTTTTTGTGTGTGTCTATGGAACCCTCTGGAAATTTTCCTACATAAACAAGGTGAGATCATCATCCAGAAATAGATATCTATCAATTAATTATGTAGGGAGCAAATTTTTATTTTATGAGTACAATTAGGAAAAAAATTATTCCAAGACAGGATGGGGCCAGAGTGTTGGAAAGGAACCCCCATGGAAATTGCAGGTCCATGTTTTTCCAATGAAGGATGGATCAGTATTTATCATGTGAAAGGCTCTGCAGTGTGAATAGTGGCTCTGTTTTTGCTATGAAGTGAAAGGATACACATCTTGCTTTGCCTTTTTATTCCTTTGGTGTTCCACAGGGATATATCCAGGTATTAGATTCAATGCAAAGGTCCTGCTTGGGTTGGTTTGGGGTTAGATTTTTTTTGTTGGTGGGGATTTTTGGTTTTTTTTAAGAGTTAACAGATTAAGTTTGACTGGAGGCTGCTAAGGGGCTCGGCGTAGTACATGTGTCTTCCTAAAATCCAGGGTTCTGAGGCGAATAAGGGCTGATTCAAATGTGCAGGAGGAGAAGGCTGAAAACAGGAGCTGCTTTAAGAAGTTGGCTGTCTCTTTTTACTTCTCCTTTGTTCTTTTTCACCAGACTGTGCTGAAAACTTTAAGGGTTATCCTGTGTTTGATGGTTCTCCATTCCTGCCCGAGACAAAGTTGAGGAAAAAACCATTTAAGGGTGGGATTTCCTATGGAGACCTGTGAGGGGAAGGTGTTCTGTGCATTCCCAACTCCCATGGGAGGCATCTGGGGTGTGTCTGGGAGACAGACCCCATCACCCATGGGAGGTGTCTGGGGAAAACAAATAAATGGATTTTGTAGTTATTTAGCCAGGTGTTTTTCTGAAAGAAAGCAAGGTTTTAAAACGACCAGAACAGAGAGAAAAAGGTGGTTTTGCAGGTTTATTCCTTCCCATCTAGGTAAGCAGCCGAGCACGTGGTGCTGGCACCTCCAAGCTCCCCTGGACCTGCTACGTGTCCGTACACCCAGGTGGACAAACCCGAGAGGTGTTTGGTGGCAGGGTGATGGCACAAACACTCCCCTGAGATTGCTGTGCCCCGTGGTTTGGTTTCTTGGCTGTGCTGGTGCGCAGACTGTGCCTCATGGGTGTGTTTGTGCTGTCTGAGAGCCCGGGGCAGCTGCAGCCCCGTGTGATGTGCAGCCACCTTTGAGCTGCAAATCCAGCTGCTTCTGTCACACCTGGCCAGTGGTTCTGGTAGGAGATCATGGGCTCAGAGCTGTTTAAGCAAGGAAAACACCAAACCACCTCAAACAGGCCTTTTCTTGATGTACTACAGACCCCCCGTGCAGCACTCACCCTGTGCGCTCCAACCTCTGCTTGATGTGCACCAAACTCCTCAGTCTATTTCACCATTCAGTGATCTCAGGGTTTGAGAGGTTCCATGTTCCTGGATGTTCAGTGGATCTCTCAAGAGCCCATGTGAAATCTGGGGCAGGATGAGATGGAACTGGCTGGCTGCCCCTGGGCATCCTGCCAGCTCTACCCAGTCCACTTGCTTCCCCTTAGAGTGGGGATGTGAAGGAGCTTAAAGGAAAATGCTTTAAGCCTTAGGGACTAAAAACTCCATAAATTCATAAGCTTCCCAGTCTCATTTCAGAGTTTCAAGAGTTAAAAGAGCAGCAGTTATACCAAGAGACTTTGCTACAAGATGACTTAGCAGAGTCAAGAAGAAAATGAGGAAAAATTCCCCAGCTCTGAGCACAGGCTGCCTCCGTGACCCCTATTTTCTGGGAAAGCCAGCGGGGTAGCGGGATCTTGTCACAATGTGCTAATGTATAGGTTCCTCCCCAATAGCTAAAATTGAAGATTTCACGCCTGGTGCCAAGAAGCTCTAAAAGAGGGGTTTCCCATCCCTGTCGGCTGCTGCTCTTGTTATGCTGTTGTGCCTTTAAAACTGCATGAAGGATCCCAGCTTTCTGCCTTCCCTGAATTTATTTTTAATATTACTCAGCTTTCCACTCTTCGGCTTTATCTACAGATTCCTCTGGGAGTATTTTTTGTGGGTAAATCCCAGTGCAGGCCACAGTGGCCCCCTGTGCAGGAGATAAACCTCTGCAGTGGGTACCTGGCCACTCTTCCTGCTTGATTATAAAACCAGAAGGTGTTTTAGCGTAATCTCCTGAGCATTTATTAGCCTGTATTATTTCCCTCGGATTTATGGTTATCTTTACACACTTTGCAGTTATTTTCTGATCTTGTAATTCCCTTAGCTTCTCCTAACACTCAAGCTAACATGATGAATTACACCTTCGCTTAACCCTTTGCCTGCGGTTGGCAAGGAACACTCGTGGTGTCCTCTTCCTCTCTTGTCCTACAGGACAGGAATTTCTGGCTTGTGTTTTCAGTAGATGGCTCTTTACCAGTATTTATCAGTTTGTGGAAGGGCAGAAATTAAATTTTTCTCTTTGACTTACTTCGTGCCAAAGTTTTTATCCTTCGTGACAATAGGAATCTAGATATATAGCATGAGCTGCAATATGTCATCTTCAGAAAATAATGATCCAGCCTATTTATCATATTTTTAGTTTCCTCTTTATGGATCCCAAGGGGGGCTCTGTTTTGTTTTCCTTTGGTTTTTTGTCTTCGTTCCAAGAACAGTGATGAAATGACATATCTTTCTTATTCCCTCGAGATCCTGGGCTTGCGTGCTTGCTGTGCTACAAAAGTTAAAGCTCCTCATTCCCTCAGGGAATGTTGTCTCCCAGTTGCTCAAGCCTTTGTGGGGCTTTGTGCCAAACTGTGCTGGATAGCACGTTCCAGCTCTTGTCAAGCCAAGGATGGGGGTTAGAATGTTGGGATTTCACTCCAGCCCCCCTTAGCCTTGCTCCTGAGGATGCTTCTCCCAGGAGTTTATACCTCAGGCACTGATTTCCACCTCGCCCTCCCTTGCTGATACAAAATCCAGCCTCGCTGGGGACCTCACCTGGCTTACAAACAATCCTGTGCTATGGTAAGAGCAAGGATTTGATTCCAGGAAGCCAGCCCTACAGCTGATTTTTCTCTCCCGCCTCCCAAAACATCCTCCCAGTGCAAAAGCAGGAGTGTTGGGGCTGTGTGTGTGTAGGGGCTGCGGCGCCAGTGGCTCCCCCGGCACAGCCGGCAGCGCAGCTCCAGGAATTGCTGCAGGAGGGGTTGCTCCGGGGATTTCCTGCTCCCTCTCCCGTGTCCCACACCTTCCCACCCCACCCTTTCATGTCCCAGCTGCAGCCTGCAAGCTGCTCTGTTCATCACATCACTGAAATGAGCTGAATTTTCAAAAAAGAGGGGAAAATTCAACTCTGTTTTTGGTGCAAAGGAACATCCCAAATAGGCTTTGCCAGGAGGAGATGTTGGTGGGTTGGCACCTCTGTGCTGCTCTGAGCAACTCTGGCAGCATCTTAGAGGGGCTTCACCAAGAGGACCTGGCTCTCTGGGGCAGTCTGTGTTGCAGCCCTCACTTTCCTTCTCAATGGTGAAATTATTTAAGGCTGCTCACCTAAATTTTCAGGTAGCTGTTTAACCATGGTCATTGCAAACGGAGATCAGTGTGGGCTGTTGAGCTTCTTGCTGAAAATGAACCAAATCCTACCTATATGGGGGTCCCAGGCTTGCTGGGGAGGTGACCACTGTGGGTGGGGTGCTGAGGTGAGGTTGCCCAGTTCTGATCCAAGGCACGAATGGGATCAAAGAATCATTAAGGTTGGAAAAAATCTGTGAGGTCAGCTAGTCCGACCATTAATCCAGCAGTGCCACATCTGAGTTTGTCTCTGAGCGAGGCGCACGTCAGGATGAGCTGCACTGAGGCTGCTGCAAGGATTGCTTGCAAACCCAACCAGACCCTGTGTCTGTTCTCTCCTGCACCTCTTGCAGCCTGTTTGGGTGGTTTTAGGGAAAGCTGATCCCATGCCAGATCGCATGCTGATGAACCATGTTGGGCTGTTATGAAAATCATTGCGTTATAAAGCATAACATTGGCAAAGGTTTTCTCCTTTAATAGTGCATCCTGGGGAAATGATATGTCTCGCTTCAGCTGAGAGCAAGAGCTTGCTTCGAGCCCCCAGTTATCTAAGCACATTCCCTTTCCCATATGGCTGTGATGGGAAATGGAGGCAGGCCAGAAATGGGGATCTGTGTTGTCCTCCTGTCCCGATGCTGGGCGTGAATCAGACCTTTGCTTCTCCTGTGTTAAAGGAGGTGACCTTGCTTTGCTGGAGGGTTTAGGGCTGCTGGGTTGATGCGTGTCCACACACAAAACCAACGTCCTTTCTGTGCAAACAGAATGATTTCTGCTTAAAACAAAGATCAAATCAATCTCTGTATCAGATGTGTGACCCCAGGATATGCATGTAGGTTCAGGGAGCTCTTTAATCTTCCAGCCATGTAGGAAAAGGCGTGGTGTGCTCTTCAGAAACATCTGAAGGCACAGCGACAAAAGCACCACGTGGAGCTGGATCAGGGAGCTCTCCTCTGCTGTCGAGAATGAAGCGATGGCCATCACTGCCAAAAACAGGGACAAACTTATGGCACTGAGGGCTGCGGGCAGCAGCAGAGCAGGAGGACTTGGATTAAGGCAGACAAAAACCCTGAGCTCTGCTCTGCTAAAGTCAGGAGAGAATGTTCTTCTGTGCATGCTAATATGTCTTAATAACCTCATTAGGCATAGAGGTACTCGATAGACAAAGCACCTCCTTCATTCTTTAAGAGAATTTCAAGATTTGAGGGCAAATCAAGGATTAGCAGGCCTTTCAAAGGCTTAGGGAAGCATTTTGTGTGGCTGGGATTAAATTACATTTTTATCAGGCTGTGGAAATGGACTCTGCTTCCACCTCCCAGCGTGTGCCAGGCCGGGCTGGTGTGGGGCTGAGTCCCACTGGCAGTATCAGCCCTCAGCCCAACGCCAAGCTCAGGAGATGTCTCCCCAGTACTGGCTGGGGATGAGCTGGAGAAACCCTCAGGAGCTGGGAAAGAGCACATTTAACCATCCTCTGCTCCATCCCAGCCCAACCCCAGCCTTTACCTCCTGCATCGCACATGTGGGACAGTGCCTGGTCTGGGGTTATCCAAAATGAAGCACTTTTGCACCAAAGAGCACCCAAAACTCAGGAAACACCTGTGTGTTTGCACTCTGGCAAATCCTTAGGATTCTCCTAAAGAAAAAGTCATTGATCTGTGCCAAACAGTTAATTATAAGGAGTCTGCAACCCTGCTAACCCTGTTTTATTTCCTCTGACCTTGCTTTGCTGAATTTGGCAGAGGATGTCCCATTTGTTTTGGTGAGAGCAGTAAAGAGAGACTGGATGACTCTAGGAACATCTCTTAGGAGAGTTTAATCACTTTAAAAACCAAAGGCCAGTACTGTTCCTGCAGAGCAGCTGGTCACAGAGCTGTCCTGATGGGACAACACTATCACATAAGCAATAACAACACCAGAAGCCAGATCAGCTCCCTTGGCTGTGGATGAAATCCCCTGCCTGTGGACAGGGCACAGCTGTAATTATGCCATTGCTTTCTTCATTTTAAGCTGCGTGGTTTAAGATTGTCTTTATAATTGAGCTTTGCCATAGTAAAAAACAGGTTAGAGGTGCACCTGGGGATGGGGTGGTAGATCTGTGCCTGCCTTGAAGCAGGGGAGAGATGAGCTGGCCTAACAGTCCCTGTGTGTGTCTGTGTGTGTGTGTATATTTATTTACATATACAAATATTCAAAGAAGAAGGTTCTGGCCACTTTCCATGCTCTTTGACCAAGTGCTGTGCTATTTCAAGCAAATTGGAGCATGAGACCAATAGAACAAACTGCAATTTGCTTTAGCAAACATTTGCAGAAGCAGAAACCAGGCTCAGCTTCTTGATGCAACAGAACATAACCCCACACCCCGAGGAGAGGGACAGGGATCTACCTCACAGCTGTGCCAAGCCCCTGTGGCGGGGAGGAGACTTTGGGGCTCTGTGGGCTTTGCAGGGATATAAGAGAGCATTTTTGGAAAATCACAGCTCGTTCACATGAGGGCTTTGGACAGGTGCTAAAATCCTCAGCACAGCCCGTCCTGTGCATCTGTGTGGCTGGTCTGGGTTCGCCTGCACGGACCACCTGTCTCTTCAGATCTAACTTTATTCTTTGCTTACGTTTCCCTAAATGCCGTGGGCAAACAAATGTAGTTCTCTTAATGAAAAATGCATATATTTTGGTTAAATGGATCTCGTTGTCACTGCGTCGCTGCCTTCCCCTCAGTCAGGGCTTGCTAACAGGCTGGGCTCCACACATGTGCCGAATCTATCATCTGTCACGGGTGTGCACCGAGGCATGTAAGGACCCAGCTCCAACTCTATTTCCTAGCAACCGGGGGAAACCATCACACACACCACTATTTTTCCTCTGTCAGCAGGATTGCTCCAATTTATGTAACCTACAAAATGTGTGTTATCACCACAATAAACCATATATTCCGAGGTGTTATTTACAGCCAGATAATCACAGCCCTGCGGGCCTGGTGCCTGATATGTCCTTGCTTGGGACCTCAGTTCTTTGGAAACCCCACAGAAATGTCATTTAGGGCTTCTTTGACAACGACACTAACCACTTAATTATGGAGGAAGATATCAAATGGTGTGTGGCGTGCTGGAGTATTAAAAAATAGCTGAAACCTAGTGGTGCTGAAGGGCCTTCATTTGCAGGCTACGAATGAGTAGTTGTAACTGTGAATAACCATGTGGGATGTGTCCAAAGGGGCTGCTGGTGAAGCTTAGCTCTCAAAAATGAGGAAGGTGAAAGTGTGGAGGGGCAAATTCGTGGCAGGGAATGTCTGGGAGCAAGGTTTGTTGGTGACCAGCCCCGCTGCTGGGTATCTGTGTTGTGATGAGGCTGAAGGCACGGGGCATCACTCCAGGGCAGCAGCACCTCTGCACGGGCTGCCTGGGGCCTCTGCAAAAAAATCGGGTGCTTAGTTCTGGCAGAGAATGGTCTCTTGGGGAATTTGTCCCTTGTGGTGTCCTCAGTCCCAGCGCCCCGTCCTGCTGGGTGGCCTCTCTGCCGTAGTGGAAGCCTGGGTAGGAGCGGGAGCCACCTGCCAGCGCAGGATGCTGATCCAATTAACTTTTCTAGAAGAAAAAGGGCTTCTGGCTCTTTGGCGCATTTGCAAATCACAAGAAGCAAATGATTCAATCAACAGATGAATATCAAGCAACCTTAGTGAGCGGCTTCTGCATCATGAGCCTGTTTAACAGCAGATTGAGCTGCAGATTAGTGAGACATTAGAGCACAGTGTGATGCATCACAGCGTAAATGGGAAGGCTGAAATCAGCACGAGTTTCCTGGAGAGCTGCTTTATTTTCCTGTAATGCCAAGCCCATTGTAGCCCAAAGGTTCTTAAATAATTCTTCTTGCAATAGATAATACTACAGGCTATGGAAGAAAATTAAGGAATACAAAAGGAGGTAGAGCTGTGGCGAAGGAAACACCATTTGCAGAGGGTTCAACAGAGGGGGAGAGCTGTGCAGCAGGAGAGTGCTCGGAAATTCACAGGGGCTCGTTATGTGAAACTTGCCACGGTCTAATCCAGAGCCAGGGTGTCCCGTGGGACCCCTGCGTGGATCAAACACCCTCCCAACACCCTGCCCTTCCTTCCCAGTCTGAGGAGACCCAGCACAGCCTAATCCAGAGCCAGGGTGTCCCGTGGGACCCCTGCGTGGATCAAACACCCTCCCAACACCCTGCCCTTCCTTCCCAGTCTGAGGAGACCCAGCACAGCCGAATCCATCCCCAGCCTCGCAGCAGCTGCGGTAATGATGGTGTAGGGGAGTGAGCATCACATCAGTTTTAGGTCTGAGGCTCGCAGAGGAGCCAGCAGTGCCAGCCTGACCCTCCAGAAGGTCTGTGCTGGCTACAGCCAGCACGGGGCATTTGGATTGTGACAGTGATGCAGAGGCTGCTGGCGCTGCAAGTGTGATGGATGTCTCACCTTCGGGATGCATAAAGGCACCCATTGCATCAGTAAAACAGGAGTGTGGCAGGCTGGGGAGTTTCTGTTTGCTCATTTGTTAGCTATTCAACTCGAAATAGCGGAGCCTATTTACACATGTAGCTTATTATTTGAAAGTAGGCAGCATGATGCATAATGCGGCCTCCCAGTTAGAGCAGAGCATCATGATAATGACAAACAAGCCCGGGAACGTAAGGTAACGCTTGTTTTTCTTGGCTGAAGCTGCTCCCTATTGAGGCAGCAGCTTTGCCAGCTGAAAGAGAAGCGAGGTGCAGAATAGGTGTTGACACACATCCCTGGCATGCGGCTGGGGTTTGAGAGGACTGGTTGCCTGGCTGGCTCTGGCGCTGCTGGTTGACACCGTGCTGGCTGTGACCACCCTGGGAGTGAGGTGTGCACCAAAGCCTGCTCCAACCCCAACAGCCAGCACTGTGAGGGGAAAGTCTCTGAAGTCTGAGCTGCAGGGTGGTGGTGGCAGAACTCACCCTCCCCTTATGGCTGCCCTCAAGGTGGTCCTTTCCCCAGAGCTGGGGGCTGGTGCAAGGAGCTTTGTGGTGACCTGGGGAGGGGAAGCGAGCAGCTTAAGAAAAACAACCCGAGAACTAAAAAATCCCCACGGGATTATTTTTAGCTCGCAGCAGCTCCTGGTGTGATTCACTATGTGGCCTCTCTACGGCTGACTCAGCCCGGCTGAGGACGTGATGCAGGGAGAGGAGAGAGGGATGGATGGTGGGGATGGTGCAGAGCTACTGGAGTTCCCCTGGCCCTTTCAAAAAGTCCCAGTCCAATGGACTCTCTTAGCTGGAGCTGAGTTACACTGGGATCTTGAAAGGCTAGTGTAAGAAATTCCACTGGTTGGAATAAGGCAGAAAGTGTGATTTAAACTGGTCCAGATAACTGCATCTGTGTCCAGAGAGTGCAGCAGAGCAACCTGGTGTGAATTAACTCTGTGTCCAAGCAGTGCCTGGCGCTGAGGGGTGGAGAGCCATCATCTGGGCAGATACAAATTGGGCACCTTTGTGGGTCAGGCAGGAAGCAGATGGGAAGCATCAGCAGGATGGGGTGGTTTGGCTGAGCAGAATGGCCCTGGCTGGAGGAGGAGAAGGGAAGACAGCAGCTCTCCATATCCTGCCAGCCCAGACCTGTTTCCCTGTGGATATGTGGACACCTTTGTAGCATAGGTGAGAGGGATGAGGAGGGGGTGTAAAGAAACTTCAGGCAGGGTGCTCAGACCCTGCTGTCAGAGGAACTGACTGTGACAAAAAGTACCTCTTTGTCCTCATGCAAACCTCATTCTTTGTCCAAAAACCATCCTCAGCATCAGCTCTTCACTCTGTTGGGGGGAGGCAGCGTTAGGTTGGATATCAGGAAAAGGTTCTTCCCCCAGAGGGTGGTCGGGCACTGGCCAGGCTCCCCAGGGCAGTGGTCACAAACCTAAAGCTGCCAGAACTCTAGGGGCAGTTGGACAACACTCTCAGGGGTCACGGTGTGATTCTTGGGGATTGTCAGCGCAGGGCCAGGAGCTGGATTTGGTGATCCTAGCGGTCTCTTCCAACTCAGCATATTCTGTTTCTAACTTCTTTAAACACTCTCCAGGACATTACATGGAGTTTCTCCATCTTTTCTTACCCCTTCAGACCCCTGTACTAAATTAGGAGACTGCTTTGGCACCACACCATATTTTTAATGTGCTCTGGGGTGGTTCTGGGGTTTTTGGAGGCTTTCCTTGCTTCTCCCTTACAAAGCCCAGGTGCCAAGGCTGGTCTGGGTGCCTGATGAAAGCCTAGGGCCTCCTCCGTGCCCTCAGCATTTTCTGCTCCGTACTGTTTCCCACTGAGTGATTTCAGTGTGTAACAGCATTACCGGGGCTTTGGCTTTGTTGAAACAGTTGCAGCAAATTAAACTTTCTCCGGGGCCATAGGAGCATGTGTGCGCTTGGAGCGAGCGCGGGATCTGCCACCCTCTCGGGCTGCTTTCCAGCCCCTTGGAGCTCGCGGTTGTTGGACCGATTCCCTGAAGGATTCATTTACCTCTGTTTACAGCTCAGCCGCTCATTTCCCTCAGGCTTTTGTAGAGGAGGCTGGGCTGCTTTTAGTGCAGAGGCTGCTGAGGGCAGGAGAGAGCAGAGGGAATCCCTCTCCCACCTCTTTTTGCTTGCTCCTCTTATTTCGGTGGAAAGCCCCTTCCTGCGTGAGCAGGGCAGATCCAGCCCTCAGTGAGTGATTTACACACAGGGATTCTGGGGATAATCACGTTTTAAATGTAGCTGATCAGGCTGGCTTTTGCAGAAAGCCCAGAAATACATGGAGCAGCTCTGGAACGTGCTGCAACCCCACCTGTTGCTGAACTCTGCTTTGGGATGGAGCTTCGCAAAAAACAAACAGCCTGTTCCTTATAGAAGATATGACTTTCAGCTTTAATTGCATCCTCTTTGCCTCCCACAAGCACAGCACAATCCAGATTCCCCCAAGGACTTTTACAAGCCCTTCCAAGGAGGAAAGGATCAGCAAGGCAAAGTTTGCTTCGAGCTCCACATATATTTTGAAGTGTTTCCATCTTGCGCCCATACCCATCTGTGTATTTCTGTGTAAGCATCTTCAAATCAAAGCTCTGATGTGCTAAAATATGTCCTAGACAGTTTTGATGAGACACGACGCTCCCAGATATGCATGTTAATGATAGGCTGACTCCCAAATTCCTGCAGGGTGGGTAACCTGGGTGTGGAAAAGGGTCACCCACAAGTACTGGTGCTGCAGGGCATTGAGCTGCCCTTCCCATCTGCACAGGACACACTAATGAAAAAACATTCCCCTGATTATATTTTTCTCTCCAATATGGTATTTTCTAAGAAAGCCTGCATTCATTATCTTCTGTTCAGGGCTCTATTTTACTAATTCCAGGTGAACAATGTACACGAGATGGGTTTCCTTAAAGTTCCCTGAAGTTCCTGAGGTGTCATCTGTAGGTGGCTGGGGTTTGCTCACCCCCACTGCCCAGGCTGCCCCACGCTCCTGCCCCTCCCAGCCTTACATGAGAGCAGCAGGCAGGGGGTATGAAGTAAAGACCAGATCATTGCCTTCAGTGTTTGTTTCCTCAGGGAAGGCTTTATCCAATATCCAAAATGATCCAGCAATATGAATAAAAGTGTTCCAATACAATCCATTTCCAACTGGGTATAATGGACTAGAGCCCAGATCACTGAGGGTATTTAGAGGTCTGAGTGATCTGGATTGGATCTGGGTCCATATTTCTGACCAAAGCCACTTTAATTAGGAATAAACAGACTGCAATAGTAACTAGTTTTAAAAGTGAAATTAATTTTTGTGCAACACGTGGCCTTTACAATACCTGCATCCCTTGTGCTGCTCCTACGTGGATTATCAATGCTACACAGGTGCCACGCAGCCTCTCTGCATCTGAGCATCTGTCAGAAGCTGTTTGTCATTAGTTGTGTGTTCCTGATGCTGTCTGTCCCCAGCTAAGCCTAAGGCAGTTCAGTGGTGATTGAATATGTCAGCTGTTCTGAGCTGTGTCAGGAGGATGTGGAGCACAGCGCAGGGCGGGGTGGGGTGCTCCGTTTGAGAAGAGCTGGAGCTGATGCTGAGCTGAGAGCTTGGGGCAGCCTCAGTGTGTTCAGGATGCTCTTACAGGTGCCTCTCACGAACCACCAACCTCCACCATCTTCCTGGTTATGGGCATCTGGCTTTGTTTTGCCTGCTCCCTAATTATTTCAGAAATGAGTTGTTTATGAACAACAACTTTTGTATCTCTGCCTAGCTCAGGAGGTGTAGTTTGAGCCGCTGATATGGTGCTTGCTGGGCTCTAAGCTGGCCAGGACTCATTTATGAGCATTCCTTGGGATCCTGCCCCAGACAGGAGGGACTGGTGGCTGGCAGCTGGGACAGAGGTGAAGGTGTGTTTGGGATCACAAGCAGAGCTCTGTCCCAGGCAGCAGCACTTTGGTTTATCTCAGTGTGCACTGGACACTCAAGAACAGGGGCAAACTGCAGCCGGCTCCGGGTGCAGCCTGGGATTTCAGTGAGCAGGGATTTCAGATCTGCTCAAGGCTTTAGACAGCAAAGCACATCTTTGTACCTGCATGTTTGTGTGCAAGACATAAGCTGAAATCCTTGGGCAATTCACGGGCTCATCCTGTGCATCAATGACTCCTCCAGCAGACACACAACGATTCCTGGCGGTCCTTCCCAAAACTGACTTGTTAGTCCTGCTCCAGTATCTCTCCGGTTTTGCTGCTGCTGCTGTTGTTGTTGTTGTTAATAAGTAGCCTGTGGAACCCTGGGAGGCAAATAAATATTTTGGAGGAGTTGGGCAGAGGAACCTTTCTTTATTTCCATGGTAACTACTTCCACTCTTTTGGGAAGCGCATTTTCCAGACAGCGGGTTTGTCGACCTCGCTGTGCCAGGGGGGATGACAGGGCAGGTGGAGATAACGCCTTGCCACGAACGGTGTCGGTGCCCTGCGAGGTCCTCGGGGTGTTCGGAGGTCACAGCCCCGTCTGTCCCTGCCGGGGTCCTGCGTGGCACCGCGGCCGCGCTCGGCAGGAGATGGAGCCGTGCCGGGAGGGGATTTCGGCTGGCACCGCTCGCCTCCCTGCCAGCGCCTCCGGCTGCTGTGCGCCAGCGCTGGCAGCTGGGAATTCTCCGCCGCGGAAAAGGCTTCTGCTCGCAGCTTGAGCAGAAATGATGCGGCGCGGGCGGCCGTGCTCTGCGGCGGGGGGAGCCGGCACTCGCCGCGCTCCGGCCCCGTCCTGCGGCTCCTCTGCGGGTCTAGGGAGAGGCTGTGGCTGGTCCCTCCTGTCCTCCCCTGCCGACACCTCTTCGCTGGGAGCTCCAGCCTCCCGTAATGGTGTTTTATGCCCTTTGCGGGAGACTCGCCGAAGTGCGTTAGTTTACATGAGCTCCATACGCAATTTGCTGGCAAACGAGCTGCAGCCACCTCTCGTGTGGACCTGAAAGCCTCCGAGCGGGGAGGGAGAAATAATAAAGCCGGTGGGTGAGAGTGCAAGAGAAGCTGGATGTGGGAGGGCATGGAGAGGCAGAGCAGGAGCATCTCTGTGCCGAGAGCTCCTCTGGCTGCTGCGCTGTGCATTAGGCCACTGTCAGATTTGAGGGGTGAAAAGGCAGCTTGCTTTTTCAACCACAGTGTTTTCCTCGATTGTGTATCCATTTCATTCCCCTCCCCACCTCCGGGGTGGCTGCCTGAGGACTGGAAGGGTCTTAGCCCCATCCAGACCTTCTCCCACCCAGAGAGCCCCACCAAGCTCAGTGCAGTGGGATTTTGGAGAGGTACCTGGAGCCTTGAAGTGCAGCCGCCTGTGCCTGACCTCTCCCAGACACAGCTGGCTCCACACTGAGCTACAAATCAAAGTTAGAATGGAGAGACTCAGGTTTAAAGGCTTAAAAGTACAATGATGCAGTGTCTGGGCTGTAATTAGACAAAGTGCTGCCCTGTGGGAGCTGGGCACACAGGGAGGGTATGGACACCCATCCTACTGGGTCCCTGATGTTTCTGACCTCTACAAGGGAAAGCTGAGCAAATATGGAATCCTTAAATTTGGAGGTCCTTAATAAATGTAGGGGAAAAGAGGATTAGCTTGATAAAATCAAAACAGAATTTTTTTCAGCTAAAATGGGAACAAAAAAATTAGTCTTGTATCAAATCAAATGTTTCATTTGACCTGGAGCAAGGTTGTTCCTTCCTTTCAATCCTAATTTACCTTTCCATTAAAGGCTTTTTAAATTCAGCTTCATCATAAATCACAATTTGATTTAGAAATAAGCAATTTAATTCTTAAATAGAGTCTCAGAAACTTCAGATCTGGTTGTTGGAAACTTTGTCACAAAGGAGGGGTTTCTGTTCTCAAGTCAGCAGACCTTTGTTCTTGTCCATTAACTTCCTCTGTAACAGAACCCATGGGGGTTTTCACTCCTTGCTGTGTTTGTGGCTCTGCCCAAAATAACAATACTCACAGCAAAAAGGTTTGGTGCTGGGTCTGAGCATGGTCCCACAAACAGGGAGTGTGCAAATTCAAGGTTCTCATCCCTGCTTCTTGGGGACCATTGGGGACCTACAGCAGACCTGAGCCCAGGTGTAGCACACGTGATGCCTCTAATAATGAGTAGATGAAAACTTTCTGATTTAATAACGGGAAAGATGGGGCTCACAAGGCTGTGACACACGCTGGTGATTTGCAGAATTGCACACAATCTTCTGAAACAAGGGGCCACATAAAAGTATCCCAGGCCAAAGTGAACAAGGCCAGGTTGGACGGGGCTTTGAACCTGTCCAGTGGAAGGTGCCCCTGCCCATGGCAGGGGATTGATCTTTAAGGTCCCTTCCAACTCAAGCCAGTGTATAATTCTATGATTCTATAGACAAATTCACAAAAGATGGCTTTGGGCTACAATCTGCTTTTGAGCTGGGCTTGGTACCTGTAGCAGAAGAACCCTAAATATGAACATTCAGCTGGCCTGTTTTTGTCAAAAAGATAGTGTTGATTAGGAGTGTGAGGAATAAGCTCATTGAGTGCTTCTGTGCACATCCCTGTGCAAGGTCACCTTTGCAGCAACTGAGAATTTTTTGCCCACCTGATAAGGCAGCAGTTTCACCTCCTGGGATGCTTTGCTTGGGGTCTCCAGCTCTTTCACAGGAAGTAAATGACTTTAAATAAGTAAGATCTGCATCAGCAGGGCTGATAGGGATGTTATCTTCCTCTCTCTCCTGCAAGTCACTGTCTCTGCTCACATCCAGAGGCATCAGTCTGCTGGGAATGCTGTGTCTGCCTGTGGTGCTCGTCAAGCGAAGCCACCACAGGCAAGGGACAGTCACCAAAAGACACAGGATGGACTTTGACACCGCATTTGATCTGCACGTGAGGCTTTCTGCTTTCAAGGGGAAAATCTGTCTGTTATAATTCCCTGCCAGTGGGTAAACTGTGCTTGTCAGCTCTCGTTAGGAAAAAGGCCGTTCCTGGGAGCCGGGTTTGCTGAGGCTGTGCATCTGTCTCCCCAAAGGGGGCCCGCAGCCCTCGCTGAGCGTTTTCACTTGCACTTCGATTTCCAGGTCAGACCCAGCAAATTGCTCCTCATTCATAAAAGGTGAATACGACGATCCCACGGGCAGTCAGCCTGGATTTAGGATGGTGTTATTTCACTGCCCTCGTATTGCTCTCGGTCAGGGTCACGGCTGCAGCCAGTTTATAGCTCAGCAAAGCTGCAGAAGATCAAGGCTTTTCAGGAGGGACAGCGAGGTCTTTGTGTGTTTATCTGTCTCTTCTTCCCCTGGTCCTAAAGCGGCCTGTTGGGAATCCAGAGAGGAGCTGCCAGGTTAATGCCAGCTATGGGGAACTGAGAGATCATTGAGAAAAACAGCTAAAGGTATTAATGACTAAAGTTCCCTGTTAAATAGCTTATTGGTAGCTAATAAAGCTGGTAAGGTCCTGGAAAACAGCAACCTGAATGTTTGAGAAAGTTAACAGCAGAGGAGCTGGAGTTTTGCAGGTGATCCATCTGATCCTTCCCACCCTCTCTGCCCGCGGGGAGCCTTCACACCTCCTTCTGCAGAAGAGAGTTTCCCTTTGGCCACTTCCTCGTGACAGATGGTATCTTAAACTGTCCAGAAAAGGTGATTTTAAAGTAAATCAGCGCCATCTCCTCCTGCTCTCCTTAGCTTTGTCAGAATTCCCACCCCAGCCACAGTGACAACCCTGACAGTATCTTCCCTGAGACTGCTCCAACCGGTTAGGCCAGGATAACATCCTTTTGTCAGCCCAGTATCATCTTTCCAGGTTTGCCCCATTGATTGTTATAATTAATGCTTATTTTATTCAAAGTGTCAAATTGCTTCTCGATGAAGCAAAGGAGAAGCACTTCACTGTAGAAAACACGACAGAGTATTTAATTGGTATTGAGTTGCAGCCGCCGCTAATGGATTTTAAAAATACAATAATCAAAAGGAAATTGGCATAACGTGACACGGAGACAAAATGTTCTGATGTATCTGGTGACCTGCCCTGGTGCGTTGTACTGCTGTGACCGTGTCAGGCCAGAATACAGAAACAAACTTCATCATTCTCAAGCAAAATAAAAACAACACAATAATAATAATGATGATAATTTTGGAAAGGAATTCAGTGGCTTTTCTGATTTCAGTTGTCATAAGCCATTTTACTTCTTGTGTTGACCCCAGCAGCTCAGGTCAGCCCAGCAGAAGTAGTTCCATGTTTCTCCTCCCGTACTTCATGTTAGACCCTCTCCCCGCCACAGCTGGCATTGTGATTCCTTGATGGGTTGGGCAATCCCTGTTAGGGAGATTGTCCCCTCCTTTGAAGACGTGGGAAGGGGTGGCTGCTCCCAGGAACACCAACCTCTGGCACACTGAACACACCCTGATGAAAAACTTGGAGGAAGGCAAGGAGGCCTCTTTTCCTGACCTGTTTTCTGCCATCCTTTAACTCATCAAACGCCGGGTGAGGTTTGTTTGAAAACCCCACTGTGTGGAAACTGGCTCTGCCTTTAACCAGCCACTAATTCCTCCTCGCTGCTCAGCCCCCTCCGGGCTCTTACTGCAATTCTCTTTGGCAGGTTAACCATCACCCCACAGGCTTTTACAAACCCCGCCAGTTTTCCTCCCAAGCCATAAACCCTTTGTGTGTTCCCACGGGGCACAAACCTGGTAAACAAATCGCTTTGTCACACTCCAGGCGCGTCCTTTCAGCGGGCACCGTCATTTTCCTGCGATAGCCTTTGCCGCAGTTCGCCTCATGCTTGAATACTTTGCTGAATATGATGGACTTAAACATGTGCTAAGTGCTTTGCTGAACTGGGTGTTTCTCCTGATTTATGCCAGGGTAGATTAAAATAGAATCAGTCCCTTAAGTGGTCTGTGCCGCGTGTTGTCAGCGCACCGAGACACTGCGTCGGCGCTTGTGTTTTAATTAAAGGTTCCACCTATTTACACGGAGTCAATCAATCTCGGCACAAAAACGTCCTTGCAGTGGATTAGCACCGTAGTGCAGACAAATGGCATTAAGCGCAAATGGCTTTCTGGAGAAGTAATTCATCTGCATGGAAATGAAAAATACAATTATTTTAACTGACGCTGTCGTGTAATCAATCACGCTGGGCACGCCACGTGCCCCCCGTGTGTGCAGGGACGTGCTGGCTCTTTTGGCTCCGAGTTGGGATGGCAGTCTTCATGGTGACATGGGGGCTACCCAACGGGTCCAACAGCCTCCCTAAAAACACCACCTGGCTCTACCTGGGTTTCCAGAGCCAGGGCTGGGCTCAAGCCCCTGCAGTGGTGTTAATTAGGTCATATGTAGAGCAGAAATGAGCAGAACGCGGCTCCACTGATAGAGTTTTAGTGGGCTCAAGGCTAATGGGAGCTTTAATGGGAAAACACAGCATTCCAGCCTGTTGGAACAGCAATAAGGGGATCTATGGGCCATCATTAATATACTCCTGGTGATTAAAATCATCCTTCCCTCAGACCTGCGTCTCAACACACTCAAGGCATTTATTAGTGGTCCATTATATGCCCACTTCAGTCTTACTGCTAATTTGAACACTAATTAACACCATCACGCCTTCTAAAGCATAAATGGTACTTGGTAGGGTTTCATTATCTCCATGCTCTGTCTGCAAGCAGAGGGAGCTGAACTTCACCTGAAAATCACCTCCTTGGACTCATGGGGCCGAGGTCGGGAGGGTTCCACCTCCGTGTCCCGTCTCCCATGTCTCACAGTTAGGGCGGCTGTTGGTTGGAAGCAAAGCAATGACTTCAATTCCCGAGGCACTGGGGCAGTAGCCAGCAGGACAGCTTAGATGTCTAAACACTGCTCAATTATCTGACTGAACGGGGGCCCAGGGCTTGGGTTTGCTGCTGCCGCTGTGAACTCTGCTCACTCTCGCTGGCTCGCCCGGAGCAGGGAGAACGCAGAGCCAACCCAAAATGGAAAGGTTTCCTGGTTCCAGCTCTCCCCTGTGCATTGTGCTGCCTCCTCAGGAAGGATAGAGTTCAAGCAAGCTTTGAAAGCCAGGGAGGGATGCTTTTTCCCCATCTAAATTTCTTAAAATAAATCTCCTCTGCTGCAGTTCAAGCCCTACCTCCTTCCCAGCAGAAGGAAAAATGAACACCAACTCCTTCTTAAGGAGCCTTTTATGGATTTGGGGGCTTTTATCATCTCCTCCTGAGGCTTTTCTTCTCTCTAAACTGAATTATGATCACTCCTTCTGCATGTCCCTGTGGGGCAGGAACTGTGCTCTCTCTCCTTGTCCCCCTCCATCTCAGCTCCTCCAGCTTCTTCCAACTTAGGCACTGAGAGGTTCCTACTGGTGTCACCTCTGGCAATAGCTCCTACTGGGATATTGGCTTCCTCCCACTCCAAAACACTTTTTTTTGCTTTGTGTTATAATTCCTAGGTCCTCTTCTACCTCTTAGGGCTGCTGCCTAAGCACTCATTTTGTATTTTGTATTTTTACAGCTAATTATTCTTAGTTAAGTGCTGAAGGTTCTCAGGCTGTTGGGCTGTTGCCTGTTTTTTTAATACTGCTTCTCCTTTTTGATACTGCTTCAGTTAATACTGAACCCTTCTTGGTGATATTTGAGCTTCTCTAGAGTTTAATAACTTCTATTATCGGTCTTTTGGAACAGCAATAGACTCCCATTTGACAGCATCCCCAACAGTTCGAATATGGAATATGAGAAAAAGCATTAGAGGGAAAACCTGTCTGTTGGGGAGGGAATGTTCTGCTCCCTGCTGCTCCCAAGCTTTGCAGGAGTCAGTTTTCCTTCTCAGGAATGCATTTTTCACCATCTCCTTGGCATTGCTCTTACTGAGAGGTGGGAGCTGTGTGAGCAGGGTCCCTCTGTGCCCCAGCACAGCAGAGACTGTGGCTTGGCAGAGAGCTAAAGTGACAGCACCTCAGGGCCAGAGCCAGTCCCCACAGCATTCACACTTGAGAAGAATCTGAGTTGCCATCAGCTCAGCGAGGGACCGGATAGGCAAAGGTTGGCGATGCTGTTTTCCCCTTTGGGATTGCTCTCCTTTGGCCTTTTGGCTCAGGCAGGCTGTAGTATCTGTATCTGATCCATCCCCTGTCAGGAGGCTGTCAGTGCTTTTGCAAGGGATTTGACACTGGCTATATTTCCTCCACTACCAGCTTGTTACGATCCTGCCCTGTCGTGATCTGCGGTTTAGCCTTCACAGCTGCTGTATAGGCTGGTGTGGGGAAGCAGCAGCAAAATTAAGTCCAATTTCTCAGCACAGATAAGCAACCCCGAGAGCTGGGAAACGAGCTCCGTCTCGGCAGCCGGCACGGCGCTTCCCCTGGAACGGCAGAGACAGACAAGGTGTTGGTATGAATAAAAGCTGGGTGCCAGGGAGAGGCTGTCAGTGACATTACTACCTGTCACACGTGTGTAAAGTCATCAAACAGCGGGTGGGCGGCCGTGACAGCCCTGGGAAAGACATCTCTATTAGCGCTCAGCGCCGCGCTGGGGCGAGGCTGCAGCGCGCTGAGGGCAGGCAGGCTGTTCCGCTTAAGGTGGAAAATGATATATTCGGCAACGGGAGTAATTTGATTTGGCTGAGGTTCACAGTGTTTTGGAATCTGATGTGAGTCTTCCTACTATTGGATACTGCCCCAGATTCCCAGTGCTGCAGCATATTGCATCTCCCTTTCGGGCTGCGTGGAGTAAATGAGCTCTGAGCATGATGGTACGAATTTTGTACCCAGATGGGCAACTTCTCTCCTCTTCTGTTATAAACTGGATTTTAACTTTGCAAGGAAATATAGCAAGCAGGATATTCTTGCACCATCTGACTTATAAAAGCAGCCAGTGATTGCATCCAGAGGCCTTTTTTCTGTCCCAAAATTTTCTGCCCATCTCAGATTACACCTGCTTTCTAGAAATAGCCTTGGCCAATGCTGGTTTAGTACTGGAAGGGTTTCCAGGAGCAGGATTTTTTGTCCAGAAAGTGATTGAGGTGCAACTCCTACAGCAGAGAGGTGTGGATGTGATGGAGTACACTGGCATCCTCACAGCTGGATCAGTGAGCCTGAAAAGCAGCAGTTTAAGGAGGTGAGGATTTAACTGGAGCCACTGCGGGCACCTGGAGAAAGAGGAGGCTGCGTGAGCTCGAAAGGAGGGAGCAGTGCTGTGAAACAGCTTAAAATGCATCCCCAGGAGCCGTGTGTGCCAGCAGCTGGATGCTGTCCAGCTGCAGCCACCTTGTTAAATCACTTTCCTGCCCCTGCTAAAGCCAGGACTGACGCTTTGCTCAAGCCTGAGGGTTCATGACAGCGCCGTGCTTTGTGCTGGGCTGGGGAGAGTTCGGAGGCAGCCGTGGGGCTGGTGCAGAGAGACGCTCTCCCCTCCTTGAGCCACCCGGGAATGGTTCAGCCTTGGGGGAGCCCTGTGGGGCAGCGAGGTGACAACCACGGTGCAGCAAACCCCGCTCCAGGCAGTGCACGCCGAGGACATGCACCAGCTGCCTGCTCCGAGGAGCCCGCCCACGCCGCCAGCAGCACCCTCGGATTTTGTGCCAACTTTTAATTGCATGAATTTAATTATAGGGATTTTCTGGCTGTGTCGGGGGCTGTGAGCATCTCCCCTGCAGCTGGGAGTGTGCAGCTCCCTGTGCAGCCAGAGCAGTGGCAGCAGCGGGGGAGCTCAGTGCAGGCAGAGCGGGTGCCCAGGGCCCAGCTCTGCTGTCCCTTGGCCAGAGGTGCTGGATGGCCTCGAGCTGAACTGGTTAGAAAATGACCCTCTTCTTCCTGGGACCCTGTGTATTTTCCTGCACTGCAAAACAGCTTCAGCAGTGAACCATCAGTCCTGCTTTTCCCTGAGCCTCTTCCATCCTGATGATTTGGAGCCTGCAGAAGAGCTGGAGTCTATCAATGGACCAACGCTATCCACTGCTGGTGGCACTGCCATCAGTGCTCTGGTCCTGCTGCCAAAGCCATTCTCTGCACGAACTGTGCCTTTCTCAGGCTTACAAGGGGTTTTAAAGTCAGGCCGACCGTCCTGGACAAAGGATGGTTGGAGGAAGAGATGAGAAGCTGGTGGGTGCCATGGAAGCCCTCTAGGAGAGCCCTGCCCTGCCCCTTCCCCTGCTCGTGCACCCAGGTAGATGCAGGGAAGCTGTTTCTGGCTGCCACGGAGCAGCTCTGGTTCTGCTGTGTCACCAGAGATGAGTGACACCGAGGGTTTCAGGCAGTTTCAGCAATACCTCAGCTACTGAAGATCCACAAACTGTTCCTATTTGCCCCCATGGCTTGAAGTTGAGCTGGCAGCTTGGGGTTAGAAGCAGTTTAATTCCTTCCTGTTCCCTGTGGTGTTTTGCTCTGCCACCACTTGACCTCCCCGTCCCTGCAGCAATAAGGTCGGCACATGGAGCAGCTCTGCCTTCCTCCCACCAGCCCTTCCCTCTCAGGGGTCCCTGGAGCTTTGGCTGCTCATTCCTGCCATTTTCCCACTTTGCTCTGTTTAAAAACAAGCAAGCAAGAGCTCCCTGGAGCCAACCGCTCATTTGCTGGCAAGGGCTGCCTGTTAATCAATTAAAGCTCTGCGAACCTATTTGCAGCAGGGTGGATGATTAAGATGCTTTCTGTCTCTCAGTCATGCGTGGGGGAGGCTTGCCTGCGTGGTAAGGACAGGTGTGTTGGTCTGGGGGTCCTGCAATTCTGCTTTTATAGGTCTTGGAATAAAGAGGTCAGATGTTCAGGACAGCGAGGGAAGGGGAAGAGGTTTGGTAAACGCCGGTGTTTTCCTAATGGATGTTATTACCTGAGCCCACTCGCCAGGGCAGGATTTGCTGATCTACTCAGAAGAGGCTCTGGGGAAACATCCCCTCAGGGATGGGAAGAGGTGGCTGTGAGGGAAATGGGCTGATGTGCAGGATATTCAGGAAAATTGACAGAAAAGGTACTGCTGAGGCCAGCACTGAAACAGCATCAGAAATGCGTTTGTACCCAGGCTAAAACTCATCAGTGCCACTAAAGTGAGGTTCATGCTTGTGATTTTACGCTCTGCTGTCAGAGCAAGCCTCAGCTGTGCAGCCTGCCAGCCCTTCTGAGCACTGCTTTAATTTCCACCACTGATCTTCATTTCCAGGCATGAATTTCGTTCATTTCAGAGCCTTAAGCAGGGGAATCAAAGGGCAAAAACCATTCTCTCACTCTGCCAGCAAAATGGTGCAGGGCCATTGTTGGGTCTAAGTGTCATTTTGGGGATTGCAAAAGATTAATGAGAAGTTCATTTTCTTAACACTGATGTGCCATAAACTGTAGAGCAATCCTTGTGAAATGAAAATTGTATTCACATTTGCGTTTAGGGAAGTCATGTACCAGCCCCTGAGCTGGCCACCAGTTCAAAATCCATAGTAGAGGAAGCCAAAGAAGTCTTTGCACTGGCACAATTTATTGAAATGTGATTTAATAGAAAGACTATTAGTGTTTCAAAGGGCTGACAGTGACTGGCTTGGGTTTGATAGTTAGTTGGATATTACAGTATCTGGCAAGAGCAAGATCCAGATCTTGGCCCCGGGCAGGAACCCTGGCTGAGGAGGACCTTGCAGCGTGGTGCTGTGGGTACGGAGTTATTTCATGGGTGGAAACGCTGGGGTAGAAGGAAAATGGCTGGAGAAGCAGCTAAATTTGGGAAACTGAGGCATCCACAGAGCCGGGAGCTGTTCAGTACAGAACCCAGCGTGGCTGGTGGTGCTGGCACAGGGAGATGAGGAGCAGGGAGAAGGGGCAGATGGGAGCAGAGGCAAATGGGAAATTGATGCTCTGCCAGGACCACGTTGCATCCCCATCCCCGCATAGCCCTGGGGAAAGCACACTGTTCTTTAGAAGCTGCAAAAACAACCTCTCCAATCTGCCCATGCACTGGGAATACTCAAAGAGAATTAATCGAGCCAATTAATGATTTAAAAATAAATATATATTTACTATTTTGATAACAAGGTTTCAGAATATCGCTTAGTCCATAAAACAAACGAAAAGTGTGGTGGCCAGAGCAGAGTCCTGCCCTACAGCTACCACCAGAGAGCATCCTTGTATACTTTTTCTGTGGAAAAAACAGCACCGAGCTGGGAAATAACCCATCTTTCAGCAGCCTGTCTCTTTTTAAGTGCTTCCCAGTCAGTAAAGATACAATAATTGAAAGTTGTCTATCAATCATGTTAGCAGACAAAACAACATTGTTTCTCTTCTCTTTTTCTCCAAAGTACTGGAGCTTGATCGGCTTAACAATGCGAACAAAGGCACCAAGTCAAAAATCCCACTTAAATGTTTTCAGGTATAAAAGCACATCATCTTTGGGGAGGGAAGGTGCAAAATTCATTGTTTAGAAGCGTTCTAGGGGAATGCTCAAAAGGCAAAAAAAAAAATAAAAGTAGGGAGAATAGACTATGTGAGGACAAAATATCTTTTGGGATGAATGAAAAAAACCTGCCAAGAAATTTGCATGTCTGCACATCTGTAGCCCCCTCATTTGATGCAGGTGATATGGCCAGTGAAGCAGGTCAGGGGATCAAGCTTTGGCTCCTTTTAGTGCTTTTTTGCAGTGTAAAATCCTGCTAAATCTAGGTTTGCACTTGGAGTCCCTGTGGATGCAGGGCTGGGATTGCAGGGAAGGGCTGTGGCACTGAAGCACTGCCTAAATGATGATCTTATTTTCCCTTTTACCTTTCAGGCGTTGCCCAGGAACCAGGTTCCCGGAGGTGCAGCAGTCACCTCAGAGCTCCTCCTCAGTTTTTAGGTGCTCTTTGCAGTTCCCATGAGCACATTTCTCTCCAGAAATCCTTGACTGGGCTGTGACAGGTGTCTGTGTGGGTGGATGACACCCTGGAGGGTTGGGGCAGGGGCTGTGGTTCACTTTTGCTATTTTGCTTTGCAGGGAACAGCTTCCAATGTTTATTTCTCTTCACCCAGGGCTTTCTGTTGAGAGCTCCTAAGTGGTTTCAGTAAAAAAAGCAATGATTTGTTGGCTAAAGGTCTGAAAAGCGGCAGCTCCTCCAGGTTAACAGGAACCTGTTGTCTGTGCAGGATCACAGAGCAAAAGGTTTGCCAGAACTTTCTGCTTGTTTCAGGGCAGGTTCTGCGTTGCTGCTTGCTGTGCTTGTTTTTGCAGCAGTGTTGGTTTGTGCTTTTATATGTACATTTATACAAACTGATTCAGCAGAGGATGCTGGAGCAGGCCTAAGGTTAGTCCATGGAAGAGCAGAAGAGAGATCTCTCAGTGCAAATCCTTTTCCTTTCTCAGTCAGTCGGGGAAAAGGGAAATAAATAAGCAGTGAGAGGCACCATCACCGTTATAATCACTTGAGCAACAGCAGGACCAGCTCTCTGAGTCACAGCAGCGCTGCTGCTTTCCCTTTGCAGACATTAACCGTGGTTTTAGGGAGGTTTAAAATTAGTGGTCTGTTAGTTGCTGTGTGTTTCACTCCCTGTGCAGTCTGTTGGGAGTGCCACAGCCTTTATTGCTCATAGACACCGTCCCAGGATGACTTTTAGCTCTGGATGGTTGCACTCCGGGTAACTGAAACGCAGACAGGAGTGAAAATGTGGTCACTGCATCTCGCTACCTCACACCTGTGATGTTCATTGCCTCCACCAAGCGTTGCTCAAGTTCATCTGGGAATTTACTGAATACTTAAGGAGGTGGGAGGGGGTGTTTGAGCTGCCCTTTCCCTGGTGTGGTCCAAGCTAGGAAAATGCTTCAGTTAGGCTGAAACCAAGGTTTCCTTCAGCTAAAGTCTTTGAACTGTGAAGTCACAGGTCTACCACAGACCAAGCACATTTCCAGAAGTTCTCATCCTGTGTGGCTCTGGTCAGACAGGCAAAAAGATTCAGTCTGTGGTTGCTATATTTTAGTTTCCTTTCTCCTCCCTACAGAAGTTTCCTTTTCAGACGATTTTCTGAGTTAATTCCAATTCTGTTGCAAGAAACTCATAAAGCTGTTATTGCTCAGTCACTCTCGGTCTCCGTGTTAGTATAATACAAGGATAAGCAAAGTTCACGGAAACTGCCTACACTGGAGGAACGAAACGAGAAGACATTTCTGAGCCCTGCAGGTTTTTCAAAGCTTCTTTGTTCAGGGATAGGGAAAACAACCTGCAAAACTTCACCCCGACAAAGGGAGCTGCGGATTTAAGGCTATTGAAAAGAGTCATCTCTCCAGATGTAGGTTGGCATGTGGGTTCACAATTGCAAATATGATTTATGATTCATCCCAGCACACTGGGATGATGAAGGGAGAGAGTGCCTATATTAGGACAAACCTTGAATGACGAGGGACAGCTCACAACTTGAAGAACATGGAGGATGAGGTCATTTGAGATTAAACGCTTCAGCATTGCCAAGAACATGTTAATTTACTGAAAGAGTAGAAATTTAAAGTGATTTTCATAAGGGGAAATATTCATTTGCCAGCAGACAGACATCTCTGAGTTTGTTTTAGGCTCGGAGCAGCATCCTACCAGCCCAGCAGGTACCACTCCAGAGCACTCTGCTTCCTCTGCAGCCTCCCGTGCCTTCAGAGGCGCCACACAACCATGTATGAAAAATAATGGTTCTATTTCAGAGGCACCTTATGCCAAGAGCGTGGTAATTAAAAAAAAAAAAATCAGTTAAAAGGCTCTTTAGAACCAGATTGTGATGTAAATGTGAACCTTTGTGATTCAAGCTGTGCAATAACCTCTAATTGAGGCACAAAAAGATTTTCCTCTGATTTTCACATTTTGCTGTAGCTTTAATCTAGAAGGCTGCTGATTTGCTGCTTTGGAGATAAGACACAGGGCATGGAGAACCATCAGCTCGATCGTTTTGGCATTTCCAGGGGTGCAGCACTGGGCTCTCATGACCAGCAAAGATGGCTCTGTGCTGTCCTTTGCCTCTTGTTTGAACTTGCAGTCTGAAGGCATTTTCCTCCCTCGAATCTCAAGAGAAATAAGAGTCCTGAACACACCCTTTCTTGGTGTTCCGTCTCCACCTTGGCTTGCAGGTGGTGTCAGCCAGCTGGGACTGGCGTCACCTGTGGGAATGGCCAGTTGGAGTGGGAAGAGGAAATGCCATGAGGGAAGAGTTGGGGGCATTTTATCTGAAAGAAGCAATGTATGTGCTTTTATTGTGTGTACTTTTAATTTTATTGGTGGTGATGCCAAGCATCTGCCTCAGTTTTGTCTCTCCCTGGTCCTGGGGTTGTCCTGAGCCCTGGGTAGCTCCTGGATGCAGCCAGCTCCCACCAATCCGTGGTTCTGCCATGCAGACATCCTCTCCCCGTGTCAGAGGGATTATCAGCTGCTTTGAACACACTCATGCAAGGCAGAGACTTAAGCCTCAAACTTCCATCTGTTCGTAATAAAAGATCTTTACTGTCTGAATTTGACCAATTTAGTGATAACTATCTGGAGAGCATGGTCTCTCCAAGTCCTCCAGCTGTTCCACCATGGAAAGCCTTTTGCCTTAATGTAAAGGGCTGCAGTCATTTCCTCTGTGGTTTTTATCTAATTTTGTGACAATAATTCAGCAAGCCCACTTTGGGCAGCTGTTCTTCAGGCCTCCTGGCCCACATGGCTTATGCAATGCTGCTGGAGATGATGTTGAATTAATCTTTCCTACAATTTTGCATCTGTCCCCAGCTCTTGGAGCTGTTCCAGCAGTTCTCAATACACAGCTGATAATTTCACAGCACCCCCACGGTGATTCACTAGCCTGTGAAACCTCCTCACTGTGCCCCAGTTCCTCACTTCCCAGGCTTGTGATAGACACTGAAAATATTGTACAAGTGACACTTCCAATAAATCAGCACTCATTTAAACTCCTGGTAGTAATTCACAGCGCTGGTGGGTTTTGCCTGGCATCTCCTCGCAGATCAGGATGTGGATCTACCTAAACACAGATGCAGCATTAGCTGATATCTATTTTCAGCAAAAGCTCAGGCATCTAGTGGCGAGGGAAACTCCACAGGGTGGGCAAGAGACCATGAAATGACACTTAAGGTGTCCTTGGGGTTGTCTATCCTGGAGAAAGGAAGGCCCTGGGGAGACCTGTTTGTGGCCTGTCAGTACTTAAAGGGAATTATAAGAAAGATGGGGACAGACAGGGCCTGTTGTGGTAGGACAAGGGGTGATGGTTTAAATGAAAGGAGGGTAGATCCAGCCTAGATCCTAAGAAAAATTTCTACAAAGGTGGTGGTGAGGCCCTGGCACAGGGTGCCCAGAGAAGCTGTGGCTGCCCCTGGATCCCTGGCAGTGTCCAAGGCCAGGTTGGACAGGTCTTGGAGCAACATGGAACAGTGGAAAGTGTCCCTGCCCATGGCAAGGGGGTGGAATGAGATGATCTTTAAGGTCCCTTCCCACCAAAGCATTCCATGATCCCATGTCCCCAGGATAGGTTAAGGCTTCCTGGCTCCCTTTCACTGCCTTCCTTTTGCTCCCCAGGTTCTCTTCTCCTGGGCCTACTCAGTGCAGGCAGAGTCCAAGTGCTCTGTTCAAAATCCCCCCAACTGTAAACATTGTCTTTGTTGTCTTTGCTGTTTCCCAAACTCAGGATTGGCCCCTGAGTTCCTGCACTGGTTTCATTCAAGTATTTCTCCCCACACTGTGCTATGTTTCCTGCTGCAGTGCCCTGTTGTGCTTGCCCCCTTTTCCTTCTCTGGGTTTGGGCTCCGCTTTGCAGAGGCACTTGACAAATACCACAGCGAGGAAGCTCCAGCTTTGCTCTTTTTTCTCTCCGGAAATATGGACGAGCATGCAGCAGCTTCTGCTTTTCTGTGCTTTGATATTCTCTTCCCTTCCAGTTGAGAGGAAAAGTCTGGCTACGGCTTTCTGGATGCTGCGCTGTCCCTTAAATCCTCGCAGAGATGCTGAGGCATTGGTCCACACTGTAATCACCGAAGGATTACAACCAGTGTCATTCCATATTAGTGGGATTATTAAGTAAAATTGGCTTATAGGATCCAGCATGCTGGCAGCTCACCCCAGCTGAACAACAGCTGCACGTCCCTTCTGCCGCCCGCCCCGCGCTGCCTTCCTGCCACGCTTCCCATCGATTTTAAATTTCCCTATTCACTTCCCAGGCACTCAGGGGCTTGGGTTTTTCCTGTGTCATTGATTTATCGCTTTTCTGGGAGTCAGGACAAGCTTCAAGATCTTCATCCATCAGCCTGTTGTCAGTGTCAGGGTTTTGCCCACAGATTTCAGCAGTGAAATGATCCAGGCCCAGCACTGGTGGTGTTCAGTCAAAATTTGAGGCCTGTTTATTCTTGACAACTGGTTTTGCTTGTTTTAAACTGTCTCAATTCGTAGCAGAAGTGGTTGCTGCGTTATGTTTGGTTTCCTGTTGCTGGCACTGAGGTCCTGTGCAGTGCAGGACAGGTTATGGGAAGATGCTGTTCAGCATCCTCCAAATTTGGGAGAAATCATTAGAAACTGCTTTGGCCTTTACATTAACGCCTACTGGCCAGCACAAGCAGTGTACTAAACAGCCTGGAGGTGGAGAGACCCTTTCCTGAGCTTATTACTTCCATTTTTCAGACTTTCAGAAAGGGGGAGGAAAAGCACCAGACTTTTCCAGTCACCAGATGAAAGGAGTCTTTGAAAGCTTCAGAGGTTGATGTTGCCAGGGAGGGCTCGGTGTGGATGTGTGAGGTTCAGTACAGCGAGAGAGTGCCGTGCTGTGCTGTGCTGTGCTGTGCTGTGCTGTGCTGTGCTGTGCTGTGCTGTGCTGTGCTGTGCTGTGCTGTGCTGTGCTGTGCTGGGCACCCAGAAAAATAGGTTAAAAGTAGGTAAAAGTTCTGCTGCTCCAGTTCGAGCTTACCTTTAACGAAATTCTTGTCCTCCCTCTTACAACGTTGGGATGTGTAACTGGTTTTTTTCCTTATTAATGATGAAGTAATTGGTTCCAGCGCAGGGCCTGTGTCCATTAGCACATCTGCTCAGACACTTGTACTTTCTGATACACGCTCTGGGTACAAGAAACACATTTGTTCCTCGCCTGACTACTTGCCTTATCTAATCCACCTCATCTCCCCATCTGAATTTTAAAAAGAAACCTAATGAAGAAGATTATTGCACCATGACAGTAACAATGCTAATTGATCATCAGCACAGCGATGTCTTAGGGATGTTTCTGGAAGTTGCTTTGGTGAATTCCTAAGTGTATGAGGGCTCTGTGGTTTAACAAAGTTCCTGCCTCAGGCAAAGGCCCCCTTGCCTTGCTACTGCCATAGCAATAACCTTTGCTTCACTCCAAGGCCGGATACTGTGCCTGATCCAGATCCAATCCACACTCTGTGCTCTTCCCCTTTTAGCCCAGGAAGGTCCATTGCCTCCAGCAGCCAGGCTGGGGAACTCTGGGGAAAGCACGGAGAAAGTTTAGTCATTGCTAAACACAAGCAAAGATGCCGGAGCAAAGCAGGTGACCTGCCGGAAGCTGAGGAGAAAAATAACCCTGTAACCCTCAGTTATGAAAACCATAGAACGGAGTTAAAATTTATACAAGACAAAAGAGGGCTGAGATGACTCAGGTCTTGCCCAAGGAATTTAATTGAAAACTGTAACTTTGGGAAATGCTGGGTTGTTTTGCTCTGTGTTTGTGTAAGCAGCCAGCGTGAGGATTATTGGGAGCAGAAGACTCTGCCTGGCGTCCTTCCAGAGGGGGAGCGTGAGGCTGGAGCTGCATAAGTCTCCTCTGATGTGCTGGGGAGCTTTGCTAAGCTGCCTGACACTGCCTGATCCTTCTGGATATGGAGAGGAGCTTTCCATCATCTGCAAAACATTAGAGGTTATGTGAGCAGCGTCGGGAGGAGTATCTGTCGGTGAATCACGGCGCTGCTGTGCTCTGCAGCGCGTGGGGCTCTCCCGTGGCTCAGGTGCTGCAGAGCACACCTGGATCTGAGCCTTGGCCACACACCCACCACGTACCTGTCAGAGCTCTGAGACTCCCAGAAGTCTCCAGCAGATGTTCCATACCCTCCTCTGCTGCGAGAGGCGTGGGCAGCTGTCATGAATTGAGGGTGGAACCCAAACAGAGCCCCAGCCCTCATTAAAACCTGTTCTTGTGACAGCTCCTGGGCATGCTCTGAGCTCCACCAGCTCCCTGCAGGGCAGCACATCCCTCAGAGCCAAATGCATCTTCTGTCCAGGCACCGTGGGGATGTGGAGCATCCTGGGGTCCTGAGGCTGGGCTGGAGCCTGTGATCCCAGGGGGAGATAGAGGTTGGAAACAGGATACAAGTGCACATCACACTTGCAACATCATTGGCCCAAGCTCTTTAGGGACATTTTCTGAGCAAGAATGGTGTCCATTAGGGTCTGGTTTTGCTGTGGTCAAAAAAAAAAAAAAAAAAAAGGCTTAGTGCCCTTTTGGTGTAGAAAGAGTGAAACATGATGCATGTATCAAAATCCCTTCTTGCAGAATTAGATTAACGAAGAGTAGTCATTGCAGTCCAAAGGGCAAAAGAATTTGCAAGACATCCTTCATGTCTTAACAATTCCCACCAGTCCAATCAGAAAATCCCAGCAAAGTCCTGAATTTCACCAGAGATAATTGTGGTGCTTTCCCTTTTCCCTTATGTAAATCTCCCTTCCCGTTTCTGCCCAGCCCTGAGGAGCTCTTGGAGGGAGCCCCTTCCCTGCTCTGCCTTATGCCAGCTTTTGCTGTGTCTTGTGGACCTCAGGACTGGTGCCAGTGCTTGCCTGGGTGCTCTTCAAGGCTTTGGAGCCCCTTTGCTGTCCTAAGCACAGGGTGGTGCTCCCAAAAACCCACGGTACAGGCAGCTAGAGAGTGACTGCATCTCACTTGCCTCTGCATTGCAAACTGTGTGCAAAGGGTGAAATAAATAAATGAATAAATCATTGGCATTGTAGCACTGCAGACAGCTGGAAACATGATATAAATACTAAAGGCTGGATCTGTGCTTCCCAGCAGTGTTTGATGTGGGCCACAGACACACCTCCCCAAGGGATTTCTGCTCCCCGGGGACCTGATTTACGCCAGTGCTGGAGATCAAAAGCCAGGATGTGGTGCTGCACAGCTATAATCGTGGATGTCCAAATTTCCTTCAGCTCCAGGTCTGGGGAGACAATGCTAAACTGCAGCCATTGGCAGAGCAGGAATTAAATGATTTGTGTTGGCTGGCTTAGGGAGGGGATTCACTGTTTTCATCACATGCCAGCACTGGTTCAGCCACATATGGAGCAAAAGAAGAGGCTTTATAAGGCTTTATGAATTGGCTCAATCCCAGAACCTGAGCCCTGCTGGATGTAGGGCTTATCCTTATAAAACTCATCTTATGGCTGTGGAAATGAGTGGGTCTGGATTTCTATCCTGCAGCCCAGGATTGCTGCAAGTGTTGATGAGAGCTCTGGGTTCTCCAACCTGCAAAAAATTATTGTACAAAGCTCTGAAGTGACTGATGTGTTGCTAATAGGTCTCATTATTTATTTTTTAATATTTAACATGCCAGGCATTGAGCAGAGTGGGGACACTGGCCCTTACCAGGGAGGAGTGTTTCTCCCTGGACAGGAGCATCTGTTCCTCGCTGGCTTATCAGACCAGGGCACCCCTCAGCTCCAAGGAGACCAAATTGCGGACACCTTGGACTCCTCCTCCAGCACGAGGCCAGC
This sequence comes from Pomatostomus ruficeps, assembly GCA_013400735.1. NCBI lineage: Eukaryota > Metazoa > Chordata > Aves > Passeriformes > Timaliidae > Pomatostomus > Pomatostomus ruficeps. Next base: position 225,834 of record VYZT01048213.1, read on the forward strand.
CTGCAGATCCATGTGATGCTCCCACACTCAAGATCCCCAGCATGATGGGATCTCCAGGGGCCTGTCTTTGCTGGCTGTCACAACCTGAGATCCAAGTGTGAGATTTCTTCCACGGAGAATCCGTATCCCTGAGCATTCAGGATTGTGCCCTCCAGGAGACAACATCTAAACTGTTCATCACTGCAGATTAGTCTACGGCTTCTACAAATATGAATTTAAATAGTCTATTACCTCAAAGCACTGTTAATGTTTTTATTCCCACTTCCTAGATGCACGCTCCATACTGAATATCCTCCAAGTTCATTAGCTTCCATTTCATGTTGCATAAATTTGTAGTCTGCTCTTCTAAAGAGAAGATGAAACCTGACTGTAAAATTTACTGAACAATTGTTCCAATGTAGCTTAATTAGTATCTTGCAAGGATTTTGCAAGCATCTCAGATCGCTTGGAATGCTTGAGTCATTTTATTATGAGATTTAGGGTTAATATCTCAGATTAATAATACATATGAACGTTTATTAAACTCTAGGCAGCACTTTAAAACAACAAAAAATGGTTTATCATATTTATAACAGCCTCAAGGAAGAGAAACTTGCGAGTGACTCAGGCTGTTGCTCTCTTTTCCTTCGTGCTGAGTTGTAGCTGGAGTTCTGAGGGAGGCTGAACTCCCTGGGAGGAGGACAGGCTTCATTTCATGGACTGCTCTGTCACTCCAAAGTTTTCTTCTGAGAGCAAGTGGATGGCAAGCTTTAAATCACACCCAGGATGTGGAGAAAGTGTCTGCTGTGTGGAAGGGAGTTGCTTCAAAAATGTAATTTCCTATTGATGTGTTCAAGATGGACCCCAAACTTTCAGGCACCAAGAACCACCCATTGCTAAAGGACACCTTGACCATCATTTGAGGTGTTTTGGAGGGCTGCTGAGCTGAGCAAGCTGGTTCCTGGTTGCTCTGTTGTGCCACAGCAGCCCATAATGGTGACTCAGTGCAGCTTTCTGCTCCCTGCAGTGCTTGCTGGGTCACACAGCAGCTCATGTACAAACCTCTGTGGCTTTTACAGCAGTGCATTTAGACTCACACATCCCTGATTTAAAGAGCACTGCCAGGAACACCTTGTTAACAGGCAGCACTTCATGTGCTACCATAAAAAAAGAAGAACAAATCTCCCCACGGAGAGATTTCAAACTTTCTTGACTGAGTTTTCGTAACTTTAGGAGTTCAAACTTTCTCCATGTCTAAGTGAGAGGAGCAGCACCAAAAATATAACAATGCACCCATTTATGTCAGCAGAGATTCTTAACCCGGCACTGAGGTGCTCTCCTGCTGGCTGGAGAGAGGCAGAAGGAAGCAAGCAGTGCAAGTTAAATTAAGAAGATAATGTCTAGCTTGGAAGTGAAGCCTTAGGAAGCGAATTGAAAACTGGTACAACAACATGGCAGAGTGCAGGACCACTGGAAAGGTCCAGGAAGAATGATTAACCCCTGGGCTGTTCTGCAGTGCCTGCAGGCACCTCCACTGCAAGTGTCACATCAGGCTCGGTAGGGCAGGACAGAATTTGCCATCAAACCATCCCAGGGCATGCAGTAGTGACGAATGCAAATGTATTCAGAGAGCTGAGCTCAGCTCTGTGTGTAAAGCCTGTGTATAACTCATTAATTTGGAGTTTGTGAGGCACATCAACCTAGTGCTGGCTCTCTCCATGGGACTAAATTTCCTTTAAACTGCTTTCACGTGGTGTGCAAACTGGAAACAGGCGTGTTAGGGATGCTCACAGCGGGGCCTGCAGAGGAGCAGTGGCTCGAGGATGACTCGGAATAACAACCTGGTCATCCCAGCTGAGCCAGCCAGGGACGGGGGGACAGCAAGGGGGACCAAAGGGGCCTCTGCGTCCCACAGCCAGGCTGGGAGCTGTGGCAGGCTGGTGCCAGGGGAAGGGATCTCATGGACATTCCCACTGCTGGGCTACCTGAGACGGATTTATCCTGTGAGTGAGATGAGGAGGAGCTGTTCAGAGGAAAGACTTTATTCTTTGCTAATTCATCCACTGAGGCTTGTGCAGAGCATGCAAGAGCCCGTGTGAGTGTTATTCCAGCTCTGGGGGTGGGAAATGCTGGTGGGAGAGCAGGGCACAGTCCCCAGCACGTGCTTCAGCTCTTTCTGTTTGTGCTGTTCACAGCTCTTCCAGCCCAGTCCCTCCCCTGCTTCTTGCCCTGTCTCCCATCCAGCCCACCAGAAACATCCCAGAGTGTTGTCACTGAGTGATGCAGGGGGATAGGATGTGCTGAGCTGGCCAGAGCCTTCTCCTGAGGCTTGGGAGAAGCCAATGCAGAAATTCAGCTGGATCTAGCAGGCAGTGCAGGTGGGCTGGGGAACAACCACTTTATACTTTGTCTGTTTGATTATCACTGGTGTCCTGAAGGAAATGTAGGTCCTGTTAAAAATGGTGCTGGTTCTATTTTTAGTATATCTGGGTCAAGATCTCCCTTTTTATGTCTGTGATCAAATTCATTATTCGCTTTCTGGGCATTGCTTTTATCCTCTTGTTATGTTTGACTACAAGGTTGGTGGACCTGGCTGTGCTGGTGCTTTTCAGTGGTGTTGTCAAAATAAATAAGAAACAGGGATATTGCAGAAACAATCCAAATGCAGTCTCTTCAGAGCTGGTACTTGGGAAGTTTGCTCCGTCTCCTCAGGGTTGGCTTTGAGGCTCACTCAAACCTTTTGTGTCACTTGTGCATTTCTGTGTCTACCCAAGTATTTACAATCAGGTAAAATAATTGTAGCATCCAAGGCATAAAACTCCAGATCAGCCACGTGCTCCTATCTGGCACATTTCTTGTCCAGCCAGGACAAGCCCAGCAAGTTCAGTTCAAAGGCGAATCTCTGTTGCATGAAGGACTTACCTCTGCTCCTGCCCATTCAGCAACACCCAAGACAAACATCCTCCTGCAGCCATCCAAATCAATCTAATTGTAAGCAGCAGAAAATGGTGCTTTAAATAAATCTCATTTGCATACTGAGAAAAACTTCTCCGCTTACTGAATATGGAAATTACTAGTGGAAAATTATTTATCGCCTCAGTATCAAAATACCAGAGGTTGGCTGGTGCCTTTGGGAAAATCAATTGTGATACAGCAATATTTCTCACTTCCCCGTATATAATGTGATCTGCCAAATTTAATCCAGTTTTGCATTTGATGGTCCCCAGTAGGATGAAAAGGTGAAGCTAATGTCATATAAACAATGCCAAGCATCATCCCCCATGAAATTTTATGTGACAGTTGAAAGGTGCTGAATTATCCCAAAATAGCCCAGGTACTTCACAGTTCATGCAACCTGGCAGTTTACAACAATGCAAATATTTTGCTGCTCACTTAGCTGCTGTTCTCTCTTTTTAATTGTAAATTCAGTCCCAGTGTCTCAACCTAGAAGGTGAGAGAATGGAGGGGGTTCGTGCTGTGCCATGCGCTATCCTCAGCAATGAAATGCTGCAGAGTGAGAATGTGGAGGCAGAAGCAAGCATTTGCTGAGCCCAAATGCTTCCCTCTTCGCACACTGTTGATCAACTGAAAGTCTCATCTGCTGCTATTATAGGGTAATTTTCCCTAAATGTGGTCAAAATGAGAGATTTGTCCAAGGACGTATCATGAGCCAAATTGCAGGGTTTTTACCATGTTAAAAAAAAAAAATCCTCCTCTTCTGCTTTTTCCCTGCCTTCCCAGCTCCTGAGAACTGTCTCCATTACGTGGGCACATCATCGCTAAGGGAACTCCTTGTTTTTCTTGTCATTATCTGCACAAGGAATCTGATGTATATGTAGGCTGTTAAAAATGTACACATTTATTGAAAATTGTCTGAGTAAGATGAACTGCTGTTGAGAGTATTTGAGTTCAGCCTACAGAGTGCTGCTAGCTCCCAGTCCAAGGAAAAGGCTAGATGCATTTTTATGTTTTCTCCAATTTCTCTTGGGCAGTATTGCCAATCTTTGATATCCAAGATCTGTAAAGAAAAAAAAAAAGGGATTTGAAAAAATCCTTCTGTGGTTATATGTGTGCTGGGGTTGCCCAGTTCATGCCCGGGGAGGATGGTGGGGTCTGCAGGATGTGAAGGAGTGATGCTGCAGAGAGGTTCTGACTGCTGGGCTCTTTTCATTCCTTAGCTGATCTGCATCGGAGATCAGCATTGCCTTCCTTATACACATCTGCATCGGAGATCAGCATTGCCTTCCTTTTACACATCTGCATCGGAGATCAGCATTGCCTTCCTTTTACACATCTGCATCAGAGATCAGCATTTTCTACCAGTCCAAACTTGTCAGGAGCTGCATTCTGCTTATTTTAGTGGGCATAAGAATTTCTAATTCCCCGATAACGTGGCTAACTGCCAAAGGAACTCAGCTGCTCTTGATACATGGCACAGGACCAGAGACCCTTCTGTCCGTGCTTTTGGAAGGGATTTGCTTTGGCTTTTCCCCTCCCTGGGGAGGCTGTGGCCTGTCTGCTGCCCACAGCACTGGGGTGATGCCCAGTCCCTGTGCTCCATTCCCAGCACCCCAGTGCCACCCCACGAAGGGACACGACTGAAACTGCAGAGCCTGGGGGGTCCAGAGGGTTCGTCTCGTTGGGATTTGTGCAGCTGTGGGCTCGGGCAGGATCAGTGGTACAACTGTCAAACAGCTTTCATTCATCATTTTTGGCTGGCCCCAGAGCGCCAGGGAGCAGCTTTTTCCATTACCTGTAAGGGGCTGAGGTTTAGCTTGGGGCTGCAGGGAGGGAGCTGGGGGTCCTGGCCGCAGCCACCCCCTCTCCCTGCTGCTGCCCTGCCCAGCCCTCCAGGGTGGCTGTTGGTGACTGTCCCCAGCCTTGGCCATCTGAGACCTGGGCTCTGCACCAGCCTGTACCCACTGCAGAGACTCAGCCCCCTTGCAGGGGACAGAAATCACCCGTGTCCTGTCCTTGTGAGGACTGGGAAATCCTGGAGGTGCTTGGAGACTTTCTCCCTGCGCTCAGAGGGAGCCAGAGCTGAAGTTCCACTGCAGGATGGGTCCAGAGCAGTGCCATAATCTGGGAAGTGGGCTGGGGGCAGGAATTCTGCAGAGCAATCAACTGCTCAGGGCAGCTATAACCCCCAAATACTAAGTATTTTCTCACATGTTATTTATGAAAATTAGACAGATAATCCTAAAGGCAAAGCTAATGTTAGCCAGCGATGAGACATCTTCAGCTAACCCAGCCAAATATCTGTTCAAATACTGATATCTTGCATTTCCAATGTGGAATGGGAATAGCTGCATTATATAAAATATAAGAAGAGAAAGGCATATTATTGTTCTAATGCAACCTTTCCAAACAAATTTGTATTCACATTGTATCTTAACAGAGAGATGCAGGAAGCAGACAGAAATTTATCTTCTCCAGAGAGTGATAAATCAGTGCCTGGTTCACAGGAACATTTTTCAGACATCTCAAGAGCACCATGCACAAAAATATACATGCCATGAATTTCCTGAGTGGACAAGGGCTAGCTGGAATGACGACAGCAGCAGGAAGAGCACAGACCAATAGCAGAAACCTGGCAGGAGAAATCTACATTATTCCCCTGGAAATGCAGTGAAAACAGCTAGGAAAAGTTTGTCTGCTCATTAGGCAAATGATTTGTATTTCCTTCACTGCCTGTCCTCAATGTGCCTTTCATGTAGAGTTCAGCTTCCAGGATGCTCAGGGCTCCTGAGGAACTCACTCCCACGGCCGCATCTTGTTCCCTGCTAGTTTGAAGAGCTCAGCCTCAGTGAAATTTGAGCCAGTGGAAACTTTTGGAGTTAAGTATCACTGTCAGGAAGAGGCCAGCTGAGGTCTCTTAAAGAGCATTTAGCAGGAAAACACAACTTCTTTGTGGGACTTGCACCCCTCCAGCCTAATTTCCCCTGACAAGACAGCGGTGGCAGCAGGGTTGTTGGACCAGTGGAGCGGGGACTGTTTGCTTTCCCTTCCTGTAGACATTAACAACTGCTCTCTCCCTTTTAAACAAATCCACACAATAGAAGACAAGTTGTCAAGAAAGATTAAATCAGTCTCTAAAGCATCCAAAGCCCAGACTCAGCTTTTGCATCTGAGAGGGCAAAATTTTCCCCAAGTTCCATTGTGCCATCACCAGGGGTGGCAAGGATACGGTGCTGGCATGGGACAAGATAGCCTCCCCCTTGGGTAACAGGACATGGGTGGTCTCAGCACAGCTCGTTGTGATCCTGTGATGTGTTTCGGGGTGCTGTTTCTAAGATTTTAGTGCAGGTTTCTTCTCCCAGTGGCGTTATCCACACTGGGACTCTGTAGCCCCAAGGCATTTTCTGATTTGCCTCAGTGCTGCCTCCTACAAGCTGTATTGAAGCAAAACCAGACAAGAGTGCAACTCCAGCAGAGGAGAGTCCTGGACAGGCAATTGATGCTGGGAATGGATTTATGTCAGGTCTGGAAAATCAATGCACAGGAAGGAGAAGCGCTGTACAAATCTGATGACTCTTCACTTGGCCTTTGCTTGTGCAGGAGAAAAATCATATTGAAGGGACCTAAATTTGAAAAGGCTGAGTTAACATGGTTATCCCAGTTAAATATTTAACTCTGTGTTGCATTTTTCCTCAGTAGATGTCAAATGTGTTACAAAAGCTTGTGGTGTCACTGCTGTGTTACAGGTGACCCAATTCCACCTTTCTTCTGGCACTTTTGGGACCAGAAGGTCTGTGTAGGGAAGCTGGTCCCATCATGGTGAGGGCAGAGAGAGGGAGGGACTCTGGCACTGTCCTTGGGTCACAGCCTGAGTTTGTGACCCTTTGTGCCCCACTGATGTGCAGTCCCCAGGCCATCACCTTCCTTTCCTTCTGTAGATCATTTCCTGACCCTCCTGCAAACATGAGGCCATAACAATGAGCGTCAGTCTTGCAGCATCATGCACACGATTTACTGGGGCATTTGCTCATTATCCTTGCAGTGCAAGTTTCCTGCTTTTCCCCTTCTAATAGGAGCTGTGATGGATAGATAAGCATCCAAAATAAACCAGCTAAGAGTGAGGCATGGGTTGGCTTGGTCATACCAAGCCAGGAGGGACCAAGGTTGGTGGCACAAAATGCAGGGCATCAAGCAGGAGTTTCTCCATGAGTGATTTGGATGGGAAGTGTGTGATGATGGAGAGCACCAACTGGTGGCAAGGTGGGGTGGGAGAAGAGGAGGTGCAGCTTATCAAGCCATGTCCCCCAATGAGTGAAACAATCTGCAAAAGCAGCTGAGTCTCCTCGATTATTTTCCTCTGGAAGGTGTTGGAGGGATGGGGAAAATTTCCAGGCCCACAGAGGTGGTGCAGGGGATCATCCCCCAGCCCAGGCTGTTGCCATGTGGGGTTAAGCTGTGGTGGAGGAGAGCCGGTGAAGCTGTTCCCAAAGCCACACTGTGCATGTTCAGTGCTGCTGAGGAGCCCTAGGAGTATGGCAAACATTCCAGCACCCCCACTAGCTGGGAGCTGGCTTCCTCCCTAGAAGGGCTGTGAGCCACCTCCATAGCAGGGAGGGCTCATCTGGCAGCTGATTGCTGCCATTCCCCTTCCCCATAACATCCCAAAACGTCCCCATAACCAGTGCATTGTGTCCCAAATTGGTGCCCGATTGCCACTGCCTGCTGGCCCAGAGCTCATCAGGGCTGCGGTGTCTTGAGGCTACCAGAAAAAATTATTCTGTGGCAGAGATGAGTCTGTGGAAATTATGGCCTGAAGCAGACAGTCAGAACTCAGAGCAGGAAGAAGAGGAGGGTTTCCAGCCTCTTTTGGATCTGTGTGGGCAGCCAGGACCTTGTATCCCCTCTGACCCCAGCAGGCCGGGTCTTGCCCTGGCGTGGGAGATGCTTTTGTGTCAAGTGCAGCCTCTGTGATTTGGGCTGCATCAGCTGCTGCAGGGAGAGTGAAGGCACAGCCCGAGCTGGCTGGAGGATGCTGAGGCTCCTGCAGGCTTATCTGATGGGCAGCAGTTCAACAGGGATCCTGTGATAACGAGGACGCTGTGATTTGCCGCTCCTGCTGCTGGATGTCAGCGTATTTTTAATGCCTCAAGGACAGCGTTTGACTAGGGAGAGAATTCCAGAAATGGCAGATTGTACTTAATTGGTGATGTAATTAGTAACGCAATTATAAATCGTCTAATGCCAGAAGTGTATCGTGGCTAATAACAGTCTGTGCCATGAGAATACATTTGGATCCCAGCTCTGGGCCTGCATCCTGTGCTGGCTGTTCCCACGGCTCATCAGCAGCTTAAAAAGCCCAAATCCTGGTGGATCCTCTCCTGGAAGGAGGCTGGGTGAATGGCTGCAGGTGGAACTCCTGCAGGACTCCGACAACATGTGCTGGCAACGCTCTCCTTGTTTATTCCTTGAATTCCGAGCTGTGTGGAACACAACCATCCTCCTTTCCCCTTTCTCCTCCCTTAGATCACAGGCTCTCTGCAAACAGGGAATATTATTGGCTCTGCATCTGTGCTTGGGTTTTTAAGCCTTGAAAGCTCTGAAAGTTCCCATTTCTCTGTGGTTCATTGCTGAGATGGAACTGTCTGGGCTCCTCCACCAATATCAAGAGCAAGACAAAGTGTGATGACCTTCCTGGAGGTGCTTGGAGGAGAAGAGGAAGGAGCATGAAGCCCAATAATTTGAGAGTGTACCTAATGGTGTGACTGGAGTGTTTTTCAGCACACTGATTTCAGGGCAGGAGATTTATGTTTGCATGGGTACCCATGGAAATGAATGTGTCTGGCCATATGCCTCCTGTTACAGGATTAAGATCTTGGTCAAAAATTCTGGCATGAAGAATACTCCTATTTGATGTAGCTCTGAGAAAGAAAATAGTTTTGACCACATGAGGAGAGATTATGAGCACAAAGATGGTACTTTCTTGCATAATTATTAAATTATCATTATGCCATTATCCCAAGCTTCCGGATAGCTCAGTTAGAGTCTTAAAGTAAACATTTGTTATAACTTGCTCCAGACTTTTCATCACATGGCTTTAGATTTCTCTAACTTCTTATTCTTCCACCAGTCAGCTGAATAATTAAATCGCTAGTCTGGGGGTTTTATTGTACTGAAAATCTGCAATTGAGCATTTGCTGCACTGAAAATGGACACATTTCTTTTCCAGCTACATTTGGACGTAGTAGGGATCTGAATCTCTAGTGATTTCATTTATAGAAGTTCCACAAGTGTTAAGTGGTACTAAATTAAGTGAAATGAAACACTTTGAGTCTAAATATTTCACATCTCTGTATAAATAGCTTCTTCTATTATTGAAGCATAAAAGTTGCAGGCTTGCCCCTACATTTCATCACGGTGAGTGAGGATTTAGCCCTGGGACACCTCGTAAAGGTGATGAGTGTCAGTGTGCCCATGTACTTCTTTCCTATCTGTGCAAGGTGAAATGCAGGCAAACAGCCTTTTCATTTCCTCACCTTCACAAAACGCCTCACAGTTTGTTTTCCTCTGGCCTCTCTGGAGCTCTGGGCTGTTGACACTACACATTAATTTTTCTTTCGGAAGCTATTTGTATTATGGGGCCTGGCACCGTATCTTCAGCAGCCCAGTGAGTAACACTCTGTGGTGGAAGCTGATCCTGCAGAATGGGTTTGACACAACCCCGTGGCTGTGGTTTCAGAGGTGGGCATGCACGGACATCAGGGCAGGGAGTTAATGCTGCCCAGGACACAGAGGGATGAAGGGCTTACGCTCAAGCTTTGGGTTTTATTTTAAAAGCTGCCTCCAGTGAAGCTTATTAAGGGCTGAAAGAAGGAAACGAATGACTCGACTTTCAGGAGCAATAGCGGCCCAGCTGCTCCGCCCCCAGCTAATCCCTGTGTCCCGGTGGAGTTTACCAAAATTAGTACTTGCTGACTTTCATGTTGGAGAAGCCTTTAATATTTGGTTCCTCAAAGCCTGAACCCTGACATTAGCAGGGGTTATGGAGGCTGCAGTGAGGTAAATCTTGTTATTTCACCAAGTTGATTGAGTTTGTCTTGATTTTAGATGCCTCAGTGTGTGATGCTCTCTTCAGGCTTGACCCACTGCCTACTGAAGTCACTAAAAGACTTCTGTGGATGTCAGCAGGGTTTGAGTCAGGCATTCAATGTGATAATGACGCCTTTTTAACCCACTGGCGTCATTCAGAACCTGTTTATTGCAAAAAACCAGACGGATTTCTGGGATACGTAACCGGCTCTTGCCATTCTGTTCTCAGCAATGTTTGGGGGGTGCCCACCCCGTGCTAGGGTGCAGCAGACGGGGATCAGAGTGCTGAGAGCAGCACATCCACAGTGCCCTGCTTCCACACACGGCACTGAACTGACAAATATCTGTCTGGGTTTGCTGAAACTCTTGTCATTTAAACTATTCTTCAATCACCACTGAGTAGCCCTCTGAGAAGGGAGTTTTTGAGTCCAAGCTGAGCTTTGCCCCATGGTGGTTTATGAAGCTTTGTAAGCATTGCTGGGATGACTTTTGAACCAACACCAAACAAATGGTGCCAACCAGAGGCCATTGGGCCTCCTCAGTGGTTGGATCTCGAGTCCCTGGTGTATTTTCCCCTCTGAATAATAATCTCCCCTCCCCTTGTGTACACGGACCTCTTGAGCTGCCCCAGCTGTTAAGCATTGTGTGCCTGCTATAAAAGCACAGCTTTTTTCTCTGCTCAGCTATCTGAGCCCACGGAAATCTCTTGTGTCTACATCCTTTAGGGTTTGATGCCTGCCAAACCTCCTCTTTCTTGTTTCTTTCTTTTCCTCCACCTTGATTTCTGTGTTCTGTGGTTTGGGCACTCCCTGCCTTGGCCACCCTGCTTCAAAAGACACAGGAAAAGATTTTGCTGCTTTATCAACCACTGGTAGTGCTTCTTTGGTGGTTTCTTCCCTGGAATGGGAAGACTTCATCATCATTTTTTTCACTGTTTTGAGAGCTACACATCAGAGACCCAGGAGCAAACACTGACCCCGGACACATGGTCAATGAAGGAGCTGAGAAACGTCCTCAAATAATTAACTTTCCATACTGAAATTACCCATCTCAGAAGAAAATTAGGAGGGAGAAATCAGGGGGCTTCCCTGCAAGCAGGGTGGGAACAGGGCAGCTACAGGTCCCAGGGCCCAAAGGAGGGCTGGGGTAGCACTGCACCCCAAACTGGGGGTTGTCCTCAGTGTCCTGTCCCCCACCACACTGCCTGCCTTCTACCAGCCCGTCTGCCTTTCAGACACCACTGCAAAAAGCATTTATTTCATTCTAGCACATTTTGGTGACTGAGAAGTCTCCAAAGACAGTTAAAGGATTTAATGTGTCTCACAGGACCTATTGGCAGGTTTCCGCAGGCTCTCCTTGGGAAGCCGTGCCTGCTGAGGGACTGGGGGAAGCGGGCGGGGGACAGACCAGGGGGTTTTGGAAGCCTGGGCTGCTCCCTGTGGTGCCACCTCCAGCCACTGCTCAGGAGCAGGAGGTGAGTCTGGCCTCTCCCCATGCTCTTGCCAAGGCTCCTTCTGCTGGCCTGTGTTTTGCTTTGAATTATGATGATTTGCATAGAGAACGCTGGCTGCGTGGATATTTTTAGGCTGATAAAATTACAGAGATAAGCTGGGACAATGAATTGAATCAAGGGAGTGGCTTTGGGCTCCTGTTCCCCTGCAAACAGCTCCTGCTTTATTTATAGCTGCACGTATGTGCGTGTGTGGCTACGTGTTCACCTCTTTCCTGAAATCAGATCACATCTCCCTGGCACAGATAACTCCCAGTCCATGTTCCCTTATTCATCAAAGGCCCATCACATCATGTTTCATGTCTAAGTCATACCTAGAAACGCATGGAGCGGAGCTTTTTTGAGCTGAATTAAGATCAAATGAGTAGGAGGTGCAGCTCCGAGCCTTTGATGTAGACAAACCAGGAGAGCTCTCTCCATGGCGAGGGGCTGGGAGACACCCTCTCCTTCCCAGCACAACTCAATTCCCTCTTCTTATGAATTGCTTGAACAACTAATAGCTTAAAAGGGTGCTCCCATGAGCACTCATGGGCTTTCTGATCACCTCAGAGCTGTCCATCCGACTTGTAACCAGATCTTTGTGCTCTGTCTCCATAACCCTGCTACGGGAGTTGCAATAGTAATTAATAACATTACAACCACTCACAATTTACAACCACTGCTAAGGCTGGCCAGGGAGAAAATGGTATTTGGATTTTGGCCCACTTGTTTTAATCAGGCTTCTGAAACACTTTTAACTTGTTTAAATACCTGTGAGCCTTCGTCTGAAGTGATTGTTTCCATTAGTCATGAGGATGTATTGCTCAGGGGCTGAGCTTCAGTGTGAGCTGTATGGCTGGGGAATGGGTTGGGCTGTAAAAACCCGTAACATGGTGGGCATGGGCTGTGCAGGGCAGAGGTTTTGTGCTTACAGGGCTGCCTGGAATGTTTTCGCTTGTTTTATACAGAGCCGGGAAAAGGAAATGGAAGCAAAGCCCACACTGTCAGGGCTGGAGGGAGGGAGGGAGAAACTCAGGCTTTGCTTTGTTTTACAGGATTTTAGGTCAGGGCTGTCTGCGAGGGAGGTGGGCGATGGTGCTGTAAGTTTTGTCAGTCACAAACCTCTCTGCCATTCCTAAGTAAAGCAGACACACTAAAAATCCCCAGGTGCTGCCCCGACTCATGCTGGCTCAGGAGCTGCTCATACTTGAGTATCAGGTTGAAAACCTTCAGCTGCCTCTGTGCAGATGCAGCAGATGGATCAAAGTCCCTCTCGTTGGACTCCGAAGCAAAACAAACACAGTAATGTGCTCTGACCTGCAGGAAGGGGATTTCTCTGGCTGTTTATCTCCTCCCTGGGAAGGTGTCCCTGCCTGCTTGCAGTGCTCACTGCTAGGGCCAAGTGTCTTCCTCCCTGTGTTTCCTTCCCCTCTTTGCCTCTCTTCTTTTCTCTCCTGTCACAAAGCCCCCGGGGCTGGTAAATGTCAGCAGAGAGGAAAGGCAAACCCTTTGTGTGGGGCTCCTCTGTCCCAGTCGTCCAGAGTCCTGTGCAACCATAGAACTCAGACACTTAAAATTACATCTGGGTGAAGAAACAAAATAAAGTGTAACTTACTGTTCATTCCCCCCAAAAAGGAAAAAAAGATTAGCAGTTAATGGCCTGTCTAAAGAAATCCATCTCTTTAATGGCTTTGAGGCTTCAAAAAGGCCAGGCTAGGCAAATGCCCTGAGATGACTGCTTCTCCTAGCAATTCTGCTGTATCTTGAATTTATTCTTTTAGAGTTATCTTTTTAAAGCACAAAATTAAGATATTTCTTTTGTATGTCTAGTGCAAGGTCCCTGCCCATGGTCGGAGGTTGGAAGGAAATTATCTTTAAGGTCCCTTCCAGCCCAAACCATTCCATCATCATTCTATCATTCCATGTCCTTTTGGTCCAGTACGACTTTCCTCAAAGGACTGGCATGATCAGCTTTTTTAGCCCAGGAAAGTGAGTGCTGTACAGAGATGTCACCTCCATAGACATTGAGATCTGATGGGCGACTTGCAGACTTGAGACTCGATTTCACAAGTTTAAGATGCTTTAACTGGTGTCAGGTCAGTGGGGTTTGAGTCTTTAATTTTTTTCTAAACCAGTGTTTTTCTACCTTACACTGTCTCATCTTTTTCCTACTATCAGCATTTTGCAGTAGTTTTAACCACATGAATAGAAGATATGAAGGTAATTCACTGAATTTAATTAATTCATTTAATAACTCATAACTCATTTGATTTCCCTAAAAGTGACAAAGAGTTCTTGCTCTTTCTTCAGGTCAGCCATACAGCAAGATGAGAACTATCATATTCCCATGTTCTTACTTTGATAAAATAGGTTTTGTGTTCTTTAACAGGGAGGAGGGGTTGCCAATCAAGAGCCAAATGTGACATAAACTCATTTTGTTTGTCTTTGGGCAGAGGATAAGCCCAAACAACCAAGCTGAAATCTCAGTTTTATCCAATATGATATTTCTCATCGTTCTGGTCTGGGATGTTTCAACACTGATTTAAGCCAACCACAAGATGTGGATCCAGTCCTGACTGTAAAGTTTGGGTTCACCTTTATTTCTCTGGCTGCTTCAACCCTGACATGGAGGATGATGATTCAGCCCAGGCTGCCTAGCAAAGTGCTCTCTGTACCCTTTTATCAGCAGAAGTTTCCTTGATCACCGTGTTCCTGCTATTTTCCAGGCTCTGATATTAACAGCATGAGTTGCCTGTAAAGTAGCACGAGACAGGGAAACACCACAGCATCTCTTCCCTCCTGAGCAGCCCTTCCAGACTCCTCTTCTTGGTTGCTACGACAATCTGGGTACAGCAGCACTCGAAACGACAAATTAAAAAATAAGCTACTTTTCCCGACTTTAGGTGCTGCAACAATTAAACACAAAGAAATTAAATGAAAATAATTAAAGTTCAAATAGAACCTCAGTATCATTAAAGATCTGCAATCATATCCGTGCAGACCCATAGTAATTACAATGCATGCACAGTAATAGAAGCCTAATGGTTGCAAAATGTTCTTTGGATTAATTGGCTTTGGCAGCTTACACACTCACATGATTTTCTACATTTTTGCCCATCCTGACAATCATTCTGTGCTCTAGGCAAGCTTTGCCTGAGCTGTCTGTCTTTATAACCATCACATTATTCTGGCTTTTTGAACATCATAGTGCAGTAGTTTGCCTCTCAGCATCCAGTATGGTTTAATCATGTCCTTATTTGTGCACCATTGTGCAGGGGATGGCTGCTCCTTCCCTTTGGAGAGCAGGCAGCTTGCACAGGAATGCCAGCGATGCTCCTGGAGCCACAGAAGGCGGCTGGTGGGGCCTGTGGGGCTCTGGACACTGACTCTGATCTTGCCTCATGGAGAGGGGCAACACTCAGGGATCACCACAGGAACAGCAGGAGAACTCAGCATGGGTTAGGGAATGAATGCCAAACCATGGCTATTTCCATGTGAATAATGTTCATTGTAAAAAAACACGGAGCAAGGGCTGGGAGTGTGGCCTCCAAACCCACTTTGGTTTGATAAACTCATTCCAGACCGTTTGCAGCCAGGAGACATCGCTCCCCCTAATTCCCCACAAAACCAGAGTGCTCAGCAGGGCAGCTCCAGGTCAGCAGGGCCATGACCCAGAGACATCCTGCACCCCACAGAGGGGCCACCACGTCACGCAGAGCCTGTCCTCACAGCCAGAGAGGATTTTACAGAGCTGTAACTCAGACTCTGCAAGAGCTAAAGTCCAGGCATTGAATCAGATGACACTTAAGCATGGACTTAAGTGCCTTGCTGCATCAGGGACTAAATTGCTTGGAATAAGGGAAGATGACTTGCAACAGAGAGGCCACAGTACGGCAGATTAAGCCTGCCTTTAAAAGTTAGAGTTATGGAATTAAATCAGCACCCGTGTTGGCACTAAACTAAACCTGTAGTAGGACAAGGAGTGGTGGAAACACTTTTTGTTGCTCCTCTCTGTGAGTTTCAGAAAAGCTGGAATATGGTCCTACCAGAAAGATGCTATCACCTCAGCAAAGAACAACGGCGTTGCTGGTATCTCACAGAACATCCTGAGGGAAACGAGGAAAACGTCCCCAAACCGATGTACATGCGTATCAGCCCGGGTCCTGCAAGTGGTGTGGGTTTATTTCTGTCACTATTAAGCTGTGCAGTGCGTCAGGCAGGGAGCAGCAGTGGCTGTGCACCGTGGGAAGCTGCAGGGAAATCCTTAACCTGCGTGGTCTGCATGCAGAGCAATGTGTGCGCTGCAACTTTGAAATCTGGGCTTGTTTGAAGCTCAAACTTGAAAGCAAACCTCCAGGGAGGAAGCAATGTGAACTTTTTTTTTAAACCCTGGAAACTAAGAGCTTTTTCTGCTCACAGCTTCACATGAAGTCGAGTAGATGGGCAAGTCTCTGAAAAGTCTCCTGACTAAGCATCAGTTCAGGTATTCAGGTCTGCTCTGCACCCAGATACAGGGGTATGACTGGAGCTGTGCCATCCCTTTGTGGTTCTGGGCTCAAACTAAAGCAAGGGCTGGGTGAGAGGATCCTCAGCAGGTGCTGTTCCGGTGGAGGAACAGCCTGCAGCAGGACAAAGCCCTGGCTGGTGGTATTGAAGGTGTGACAGGGCCAGGTCTGCAGCACAGTGACCTCCAGGCACCAAACAGCCTCATCCCAGCCCCTTTTGTCTTTGCTAATGTTTGTAGAAATGTCTGAAAGCTTTCCCATGCAGAGTCTGGGCTGAAATACTTCAGGATGTTCCATCCTATAGCATTTGGGCTTCTTGCAGCTTTCCTGCAGTCTGTAGGACACTGCAGCCAGCTTTAGGAGGGCGATGCTGTCGCCCTTCTCACGTGCAGTCGTGGTGTGAGTAGAGAGCAGCTCTACAGCCTCTCCCTCTGCAGCAGCTCCTGGCTGGAATGGGCCACAGAGGGCACTGACACTCTGTCTTGGGAGTGTCAGAGATCAGCTGTAGCCTGGTGGTCTCCCAGGCAAGCTCAGCACAGCCAGGGCTGCATGAAGGGTCCCTGTGGGTACCGGTTGTGCTCATTCATGCAAAGCCCATCAGCAGGGCTCTGGATGGACTAGAGAGTGTCCAGCCTGTGCCATGGTGGGGACACAACCAGCACAGACCACCACGGACCCCAGTCCGAGCTGGGAGTGGGCACTGTGGGTGGGCTGGGATGCAAATTCCAAAGCAGGTCCTATTTTGGGTTGCAGCAGGAAGTCTCTACCTGGAAACCTCTGTGCTGTGTTCCAAATTGCTAATCAGCCTGCCTGGCAAAGCTCAGATACCTTCTAAGAAATGCATTCATTTTCAGCACCCGGCGCTGAAGCCAAGGTCGCGTCTCTGACGCACCCAGACAGTACGGCATGTTGTGACAGTCCTTTAGAGGATGATTAAACAGACGTAATAGGCAGGCACGGCTACCAAGGTCCCATCTGTCTGAGGAAGAGTCAGAAGTTAATTTAAGTGACTCCTCCAACATGTCACCTAATTCCAGTGGCAGCAGAGCTAATTAAGATGGAGTTGGTCCAGGAGCATGGTGCTGTGTCAGTGGTACGGAGCAAACGCTGCCACAAAGGCACCAGCAGATCACAGCCACCCCAATGAGCCATGGCACTGGGCACCCAGAGCCAGAGGAACTGCTCAGCAGCATCATTAACCGGATATCTTGGTGCCATTGATAACTTCATGAATATTTCATACTCGTTTCCCACCAATCTGTACTGACAATTTGTGACACAGGACTAGCTGGAGTAAAATGCACTTAATATGCAGTTGCTGGAGCCATAAATTTATCATCAGACATTATTTTCTTAAGAATGCTCTTCCAAGAGCCTGACCAGCTACTCAGCGGCTCAAATGAGCTGCCAAGGCCAAAGAGCAAGCGGAGCACTTCCCTAATGAGAGTTTTAATGGTTGTGATAACACAGAATAAGTCAGCAGTGTGGGTCTGCAGCCCTTGTTAGGGAATGGGAAATTAGCAAAGCCCTGGGGATGGCAGTGTCAGCTCGAAGGGGTCGTGCCTGGAGAGCAGATAGTGGCTTCTTTTTCTCTGATGGGAATGAGTGACTTGGTGCAAAATTTGCTTGCTTTTGTAGAAGGGTCATGGGAGGGAGGTTGTATGTTTGTGTGGCGGGTTTGGAATTACTTTCTTTTGTTTTCTTACTGTCTAGTTACCTTAAACTCTGCTTTTAAAACCACCCCATGTGGGGAGGGCGAGGGGTGTGAGTCAGGGAAGCTGGGCCTCTGCTGCCATCATCGCTCTCTCAGCAGTGAAGCTGCCAAGGAGGTTGCATCAGCCTCTCGCAGGAAAACCAGCCATGGAAGAGTGAAGGATTTGGGGTACTCGGTCCAGAGACAGCTGTGGCCACCTTTTTCTGTCAGCCCCAGCTGAATGAGCACATGAAGTCCGTGTATTTTACTGCAACTCCCAGAAAAAGTGAAGCAAAGTCTATTTTGTAGGGATAAAATGTGTAAGAGGACCCTGGAACAGTGAGGAGCAGTGGAAGGTGGCATTGTGCTGCTGCAGGTAGAGCAGGAGCCATGGCAGCGGTAAAGCAGGTTCTGCCTGTGGGGCAAAAGCTGACAGCTTGCTGGGAGACCTCGCTGTGACTCTGCAGAGGAGAGAGTCAGGCTCGCCAAAGGCTCACTGCGTGTCCAGCGCCTGGATGGGCTGGCAGCCAGCACGGCTAAGGCACCTGCCGGTGATGCAGATGGCCGGGGCAGCCCTGGGACGGTGGCTGGGGGTGACAGGGAGCCCCGGTGACACCGCAGCCCCACCTGCGGGTGTGAGCCAGAGCCCGCAGCCCCGGCTCCCCTGTCGGGATGCCCCGGCCGTGCCTGTCGGGATGCCCCGGCCGTGCCTGTCGGGATGCTCCGGCCGTGCCTGTCGGGATGCTCCGGCCGCGCCTGTCGGGATGCTCCGGCTGCACTCCGGGTGGTCCTGCGAACCAACATTCCGGCGGCGGCACAGCCCGGCGGCCCTGGCAGTGAGTAATGGCAGAGGTTTTCTCTTCCTTTCGTTTGTTTTCATAAATTGAACACGAGCTTTGAAGAAGCTGCGCCTCACCCTCCGGCTCCCCGCCAGCCACGGCTCCCGGGGGCTGTCCCTGCGGGCAGCATCAGGAATCTCCCCCGGGCATGCAGGATTGTGCCTGCCCACAGAAACACCGGAGCCACAGGATCCGAGACCCCCAGGAGCACAGGATGGGGCATTTCTACCTGCGATGGGGTTTCCTTAGTTGTCCCCAACGCAGCTCCAAGCACCAGCTGTGCCTGCACCAGGCAGGTTCCAAGTCTGGCAGTCACATGGAAAAACCCCCTAACCCTTTAGTAGAGAAGAAGGAATTGCAGCTTCAAATTGAAAGCAAGCTATATGTTTACATCAACCTTTTGTTTTTAAGCCAAGACTGTGATTCAAGGGGAGGGCCTGGGTTAGCGGGAATGAAAGCAGATCCTTTCCTGTCCTGTCTGAGCTCCTGGGTTCACCCACCCAGTAAACACACCACAGAAAGCTGGCACGTCCCACACCGACACCTCTGCAGCCAGCAGTGGAACAAATGGCAGCGATCTCAGCCTCTGAGGACAGCTCAAGAAGGGCAGTGTCCCCTCTTTTTCCATCACTGGATTTACAGCTGGAGCAAAGGGGCTGGGAGCAGAAAGGACATGCCTGAAGTGAGGAGCTCCAAGAGTCCTTGGGGCAATCTGGTCATGAACTTGGCTGGGCCCGATGCCCCTCGTCTTTGCACTGCTCTCTCCAGCAATTTAGGGGCTCAGACGTTGTGCTGTTTTTTCCAGTACACAAAATGTGTTACTAAGGAACACAGAGATAAAAACCACAACTGCAGCATTCTGCATCATTGTTTCCCTGTGTGCCTACATCAAAATATCTCTGCAGAGAGCTGGTGCTCCTCAGGCTTGGCATGGAGCTGGCAAAGGGCTGGCAGGAGCGGGTGGCAGGGAGGATGTGGATGAGCAGTCAGAAAGTCCTGTGGCTGGTGGAGGCAGGGCGTGCTGAACGGTGATCTAGACCTAGAGAGGAGGCAGGAGCAATCTGACATCAGCTGTCAGGGAGGGCCTGCAGGGTCTGATCCTGCTTTGGGGAAGGGCCCTGGCTGCCTGGGCTCACAGGTCCCTTGCAGCCCTGCAGCTCCTTGCTGCTGCTCTGTGAGCGATGCTGACAGCCCCAGATGGCAGTGGGCACGGCTGTCACCCCGCGCTCCGTCAGCATAGCCCTTGGGTCACAGCGGTGGCACCTGGCGGGTCCCTCAGCCTGAGCCCCTCGCAGCACCGTCCTGCATCCCAGCTCCCCTCAGACAGACCTCACTATGACCTCTCCAACCTTCCCTGACCTCCCAGCACAGCTGGGAAGCTGAATTCCCGTACATTGTGTATGGGAATTTGATGTGCTCACACAAACTTCTTGCTTCCACTGTCAGGTTTGGAGGTTTGGCTGAACCACAGATTTGCATTTCTAAACAAAACTGCCCAGGGTTGTGACCTTGCACGATGGGGACCTGTGGGGGTCCCTGTGGGCTGCCTTGGTGTGGAGGGTGAGCAGCTCCCAGCCAGGGACAGGACCAATGGGATGCTGTCCAACCAAGTGTTACCCACAGAGACACTGAGGTGTGATCCTGGGACATGGCAGGCGAGACATCTTCATTTTTAAGGCAGATTTGGACAGTCTGGGCTGGCATGTACTTTACCTCTCTGTACAATGCAATGAATTTAAAATTTTTTGCATGTTTAAGCAGCACTTAATCAGAAGGGTCAGATGTTAATGCTATATAATTTATTTCTTCTCAGTTAACTTTCAAGCAATGCCTGAGAAAGATTAATTCTGCATCTCTCTGTCACCTCTGCAACTGGGGCAGCAGCAGAATTGCCACAGATATTACAAATGGCTTCCTACATTTTATTCAGTTGAGTTCATTTTTATCTCTTTAATCATAAAAATATAAAAACAGGATGATATCGCCGCTGGTAATTACGTAACAAGCCACTGGACAAGAAAGAGTACATTTAAAGTTGTGATATAAGCAAAGGATATTTTGGGGGTTTTAACGACCTTGAGTACTGAAGCTGAGAGAGTGAAACAAATGTATGGGGTTACAATGCGTTTAAAATACAAGAGGGAAATAATAAATCAGCTGAATAGTTGTAAGGAAATTGAAAATTGTGGAGAGAGAGTAACAAAACTACATGGAGATTGAAGGACTTACGTCTGTTGCTAAGAATGGTAATGAGAATATGCAATTTGAATAGGTCTAAACTGCCCTTGAAATATCATTATAACTTATTTGAAAAGACATTTACCATTTGTATGGTTTTCCCAAATGCAATATATTTCCTTGCATCTTTGTTCGTTGAAAGCCTCGGAAATATGTCTGAAATAAAACCATATTGGAGTTGAAAACAACAGAATGTTCCAGGAAATCAAATCAAAAGCATTTTTTAATCGGTGGGGCTTCCACAAAAGAGTATCACAGCGTAGAGACACAGCAGCAGGATCCAGGTTAATTCTCTTTTCTTCTTTTTCCTCCTATAAATAAATGACCAAAGGGAATGAGGAGTATTATTTGCTTTACAGAGCAAACCATAGCAGCACTGCTCTGCTGAACATCAAAATGCTGAGAATTCAGTTTGTTGGTGCTGTCCCAGTTAGCTGTGACCAGTGCCTGGACACAGGGACTGTTGTAGCTGCTGCCACTGCCCGTGATGGGTGTCAGCAGGAAACTGGGAATGCCGTGGAGGCAGCGGGGAAGGCAAACAGGCAAAGGGATTTAGAACTCAGTCCAAGGGTTACCAAAGTCATTGGGAACCATCCCACAGCCTTTGCAAAGACCCTTTCCCTGCAGCCACCTCTGAGCCACTGCAGCAGGCGTTACTTAATAACCTCCAGCAGAGAAACAGGAGAAATATTCTTTGAAAGTGTGTGCCAATCTCCCAAATACCATTTCCAGCACAAAGGCCACTTAACAGCTACTGCCACTACAGAGGAAAATGAAGTGTTCCTCACCTCTCAATGCCACAGTGCAATGAGTGCTGGTAAATGGCTCTGAAATAGGGGCTCTGGGTTGCTCCAGTTGCATTTTGATAAACTTTGAGCTGATGTTGTAAGCAGTTCCAGACAGGGTCAGCTTAGACATTGTTGCAAGTCACCCACAAGAAAGTGGTAGAGGTTATTTTAAAAGGTTGCTGCAAGCGAGAGTTTGGTAATGAGAAGTTACTTAGACGGCTTCAGTGTTTTTAATGCAGCCTCTCCAGCCAGGCCCTGTAAGGTCTGGGACTGGATGGGAAGATGTTACCGCTTCCATAAAATCCTTTAGGTTGGAAAAGACCTCTAAGATCACGAAGTCCAGCTGTTACCCCAGTGTTCACCAGTAAACCACGTCCCTCAGTGTCACAGCTACACACCCTTCACATCCCTCCAGGGACAGTGACTCCACCACTGCCCTGGGCACCCTGTTGCAATGACTTTCAGTGAAGAATTTTTTCCTAAAGAAGGCATAGGTTGCTTTTTTTTAACAACTATTCCTCCTCATGTAGGTAAAGTCCACAGTTTTAACTGGCTATGAAGAGGCAGAGGAACAGAAAAGTGTCAGGGTTTGGGATACCTTTTGTTTAGCTCTTTGTGTTGGAATTTTTTCCCCATTCTAGCTGCTGGGAGGGGTATAATGGCGAGTGATTAGTTGATTGATGAACCTTGATGGTGGATCATTAAGAAGGGACAAAGAGGTGGCTCTGAGATGAATGGGGCTGGCTAGCCTTATCTGGACTCCCTGATAGCTGGGATGGTTTCCCCTCAGAGTGGGGCAGGGATACGGGGACTGGGACGGGATAAAGGAGCCAAGCACGGCTGAAGGGCACTCTTCTTCGCTGCTGGACTCCCAGAGACAGAAGCTGCTGGAGCTCGAGAGAGGATCTGCCATCACTGCAGGCGTCTGTCTCCAACTGGGTGCTTTCTATCCTTGCTCCCCGACTGGCTGTGACCGGGACTCCATCAAAGCTGCGTGTTTTTCTACCAACTCTCCATCGCCTGCTCCAGAGTCTCGAGGGAAGGAAACTCGGGGTTCCCGAGCCTCTTTCTTCCCCTCTCAGGGGAGTTATCGCACCGTCCCTGTGCACCAGGAGTACCAGTGCCTCTGCCAGCTGTGACTGTGACTTCATCAAGGGGGAATTGCCAACGAAGCGGGAAGAAACTGACCGTGGGTTTGTGTGTTCTTATTTGTTGTAGTTACCATTGTTGTTGTTTTGCCTGCCTCATTATATATATATATATGTATATATATATAATATATTAGTAAAGGACTGTTATTCCTCTTTTCTCATATCATTGCCTGAAAAGCCCTTGATTTCAAACTGTTGCCGATCCGGAGGGAAGGGGGTTACATTCTCCTATTCTAAAGGAGGCTTCTGTCTTCTTTAGCAAATACCTGTCTTTGAAACCAGGACAAAAAGGAAGTGGAAATAAAGTCAAACAGAAAGAGACATATTTGCTACCAACCAAACAAGCAGGTTGGGTTTTTTTTTCCTTTCTTGAAGATTCAATACATATAAGTCAGGAAAATCAAACTTATGGTTCCCCCAGCAGCCATAACTCTGCTCCTGGCAGAGAAGGAGCAAGACATAAATATAACCTCATACCCAGCAGCACGTGTGACATATGTGCAAGGAGGTGAGTTATGGGTGCTGTGGGAACCGTGATTTTGAATGTCCTGACTGGAGAGTTCGGATTTTCAAGTCCAGTGTTTTGGGGAGTTTCTTTCTTTCCTTTTTCCTCCCTACAGTTATAAAGTGTATTACAGCTTTTACTTTGCTTGCTTCTGGCACGGCAGTTTGGATCCTTCAGGTTGCTGGGAACTTTGTTTTTCATGAGAATCACAGAAATACAGAATGGTTTGGGTTGGAAGGGACGTTAAAGCTCCTCTAGTTCCAACCCCACTACCACGGGCAGGGACACCTCCCGCTAGACCACGTTGCTCCAAGCCCCATCATCTTGCACTGAGAAAGGCAGTAAGAGGAGAATGAAATCCAGGGGAGAGGCCGTTCAGAGGTTGGAAATTTTGCAGCCCCATGACAATCCTGACCATGCCACAGGTGTAAATGTGTGAGAGCAAACACAACCCTAAATGCCTCAATCATTTCCTCCCAGTGTTGTTCAGATCACCAGAGATTCTCCTGTGGATAGCTACACATATTCTGGTTGTGGAGGTAAATCCCAAGCCGATACTGCATCTGAGGAGACATTTGTGTTTCTCTATGAGGTCAGAGCCTTTTTGAGTCCTTTTATGTTTCCAGCACTGCTTCAAACATCTTCCTCCTGCAAATCCACTTGGCTAGAGACAAGTGGAGGCTACAGAACTTTTGTGTTAATGTGTGTTTTGAAAAAAAAATTCAGCTGAAGCTGAGAGAATTGTAGTAGAATAGAATTCATCCCCAGGCAGGTCAGTGTCTCAGATCCACAGGTGCAAGTTCACTGAGCAGAGATATGTTCAGAAAAGCTCTTAAAGGCTCTGTAAAGTTGCAAACAGAGTTTATAAACTTGAGCTTGTGCTGTATCACCACGTTAAAAATACATCCAAACAGGCAGGTCATCCTCTATATATCCTGTCCGGCTGCAAATCTTCACTCCAGGAATATTTAACCATTCCAGGCTTGCTGGAGACTTATGTAAGAAGGAATAATGTGGCATAAATATGCTCCAGCTGACTTTTCCTTGCAACGCTTCGTGCAAATTTAACATGCGCGTCAGGTGTCAGGGTAGCTGTTGGAAATCTGTAACGCTGACAGTATTTGGTAATAAAATAATAATCGCTGCGTGTATCTCTGATGGAAAGAGATTCACATCCTTTTGAATCCCTAATTGTGTGCCACACTACATTAGAGACAGAGAGTTCATTGTCTCCACCTTTCAGAGATGGGGAATTCAGAGCAACACGCAAGACGTTCCAGAAATAAGCCGGTTTAATGAAGCAGCAAATTAGACCCTTCTATCTCTTTATTTAACATGTAGTCCCTTGAATTTATCAGAGTTCATTACAGAGGTACAAAATGGAAAAGAAGCTGCGAAATTCATTTGTGATTAGAGCTAATGATTTTGAAAATGGCTTTTCATATTTTCCTGGATAGCAGCTAATATTTATTATTAAATTTATGTCACATTTGCTCTAATGAAATTATGTTCCCTGCCTTCCCTTGTTTCTGTTGTTTATGGTTTGGATTTTATAAAAGGAAGACTCATAAAGATGCTATATGTTTCTTGCCAACTGCAGTGCCTTTGACATGGCTTCTGATAGCTTACTCCTGTGACTCATGGCAGAAGAACGGTTTTAAAATTTCCTTCCCAATTTATTCCTTCTGTATCACTTGACAGATAATGAATCCAAGTAAATGCATTGAAGCTTTTTCCCCCATAATTTCAATTTCAGACATGAAGTGAGTAATGGACTCAAGGTTGTAAAGTTAAAGGAAGGAAAAAACACATTTAAACAGCAAAACAAAAACATTCTGAGTTCCTGCCTCTTTCCAAGCTCTCCTCCCCATCCTGCTCCTGGCAGGTGAGTAGGTGCAAACTGAGGGAGGTTCACATCCACCCTGCTGCACATCCCAGCACATCCCTGGCAGCATTCATGCTACTCAGGGCTGAAATGAGGGAACTGGGGAATGGCAACTTTAATTTTGCTGTTATTCATCAAATCTTATCACATGGTGGGTACAGGAGCCAGTGCCAGCCATCCGCTGCAGCCCTCGTGAGACCCTTCCAGGACACAAAGAGCTT
Organism: Pomatostomus ruficeps; assembly: GCA_013400735.1. Lineage (NCBI taxonomy): Eukaryota > Metazoa > Chordata > Aves > Passeriformes > Timaliidae > Pomatostomus > Pomatostomus ruficeps. The sequence continues at coordinate 251,171 of VYZT01048213.1, forward strand.
TAACAGTTTTTCTGATTTTGCCAAGTTTTTATTTGGTAGTCACAGCTTCCTGAAGGAGGGTTTGTGTCATGGTATGAGTTTGATAAAGTGCTTTCAAAATGCTTTGTAATAATTAGAGTTAAGATGGGGGTTGGAAGCAGAGGATCTTTAGGGTCCCTTCCAACCCAAGGCTTTCTGTGATTCTAAGAAGTGTAATGCCAGCCTGCCAGCTCACTTAGCCAGGCAACAGCAGGGAAATGCTTTGTTTAATATTTGCAAATGTTATTAGTAGTTAATGATCCTTATTGCTGAATACCAGACGTGGAATCACCATTTCTGACGTAGGATGTTGAGTGAGCTGCTTGTGTTGCTTTTGGGAAGGATCTCCTGAATCACTGTTTATAATGACTGTTACTTTGCTCTGCTCTTTCTTTCCAGCCTCCCTCTTGTTGCAGCTTTTCTTCTCTTTCTTCTTCATGTGGTGAAATCCAAGTATGAATGGGAAAAGTTCATTCGTAATGTGGCCAGCCCTGCGGTGCCAAGCCGAGAAAGTTTGTGGTTATTATTTCCTCCTATGGGGCGTTTGTGGATGACCATTTGAGCTTTGTGAGAAACAGATTCTTTGGCAGACCACAGGCAATCTCTGGGCAACCGAGCCCAGAACGTCCCCAAGGTTATGCTGCTAGACCCTGGGTCAGACAGCCACTCCATCCCCGAGAGATGAGGGATTACAGCATTTATTCCACAGGCTCTTTCTTGTCTGGGTTTCTGATGAACTCAGAGGTCTTGTGCTTTTTTGCTTCTAATTCTCTTTGCCCGAAGGACTCGTGGGGTTCCCATACCTGACATGTGACCAAGTGACCTTGCTTGTAAGTTTGTTAAATACATGGCTAGGAATTAGCTGTAGCAATATCCCCACAGAGCTCAAGCACTGAAAGGAAAAGCTCATTATTCAATACCTTATTTCATGCTTTGGAAACAGAAGCAACAACCTTAGCACTTCCTCCTTTTACAGCCTCGTGGTTTCCGTCATTCTTTTCAACCCTTAATGAGATTTAGTGTTGGAGAGAGATGGTCGTGCCCGAAAAACCAAGGTGGGATGGTTTTGGTAAAAAAACAAACTACTGAATTTTGTAGGCAAGCTCAATTTTAGTGTGGAAGAACAAAGCTAACGCCACCTTTGTGAAGGTCTTTGGCATTGTCTCCCAGCTCCTGCTACGTCAAGAATATGTTTGTGGAAAGTCTGCGAGGTCTCAGCGAGCGAACTTGCCAGAGATTCGCTCCATGCCAAAAGAAACGTCGTCCCATGGATGCTCGGTCAGTGGATGGATTAGCTCAGGCTGGAGATGTCGGGAACACACAGCGATGCTCCGTCCCTGCGTCACTGGGCAGAATCGCTGCTGCCAACGAGCTGACAAAGAGGAGAGGCTTTTCTCAGAGAGATCAGTATCACATCGCAAAGTGAAAAGGGAAAAAACCCTCCGTGGCTGTGCACCTCCTGCAGTAGATTGAATCTGAAGGCAGGAGTGTAGTAAAAGTATGTTTTCTGCTAATAAACTGAGCAGAAGTGACAGGGAAGTCAGTGCAACACGGAACATGCATCTTACTTTTTGCCATTTTCCTGATGATCTTGTCTTACCCAGGGCGTTTTGCAGACAAGTGCAGTTATCTCTTATCTCTGGTAAGGATGCAATGGGAAATACAAACACTTGAAGGGTCAGCGTGCTGTAAAGCTGTAAAAACTCACAGATTTTACAGCTATGCAGAATTATAAGAGTAATAAGTCTATGAATTTAACATACAGCAATCTTAAAAATACTCATTTCAGATTTTTATATAAAATTTTATAATATCCAGAGGACTGAAAATGTGGGTTATTTTCTCCCCATTATGTCTAAATAGCACATCAGGAAGGGGCAGTATGTGGTCTGAGGTGCAGAGGTGTGGATGTACCACACCCAGCGTGCAGCATCCCACAGCCCAGAGCCTGCTCCTGCCTGTGTGTGACCCAGTCCCAGAGGTATTCCTGCTGCAGTCCCCGCTCCGGGAGCGCCAGAACCCTCAGTACCCGATCTCTGCCACTCATCCAGCCAGACCACCCCACCTGCCACCCTCAGTGGAGAGGCACTGGCCGTGGGGACAGAGACCACAAATACCAGAGTGGAAGAATATGGCGGCAGTAGCAGAGGTTCAGTGCTCTCCCTTTAATTTAGCTGCTTTGGCCACGATTAAAACACCACAAAGGCCAAGGTGGGAGCACAAAAATACCTCAGGATTGCTCACTCCTGGTGCTGTGCCATGGAGTGATGTAGGCCCAGAACAGCTGCTGTCCCTCCTCCTGCCCCAGCCAGCCGAGCTGTGGTCAGGATCTCAGAGCCCTTGGCTATCTCACCAGCCCTGGAGTGAGCCCTGCTCCGGGCTGGAGCTGGCCAAGCTGTGCTGAGCACCAGCACCTTCACGTCGCCCAAGGGCCAGCCTGCGCAGCCTCACAGGAGCCACCATCAAACTCAGCCATGAGCCCTAAAATGATTAATTTCCATACCAACGAGGCTCTGATGAATACACTCACGGCTCTAATCTTAATGAATCCATAAAATGTTATGCTCTTTGGGAAGGCAAACACAACCCCAGTGATTATGAGCTGTTTTACTTCGTGCCTTTCCATCCAGCTCTGTCTGTTGGTTTTGCTGTCTCTACGCAAATTTTGTGAGCACACCTTTGCCTTTGGATCACCAAGGAGCTCTGACACTGAGGTGACCCCATGCCTGGAGCACCAGTGCGTGTCTGGAAGTGTAGAAGCAGATGCTGGAGGTACACAGCAGAGATGGTAATTACTCACTCATTTCCCAAACGAGCATCTGAGAGGCGGCACTGAGCCAAACAGTGCTGCCATGAGAGCAACCCCAAAGTGCAGAAACACCAGATCCAGGGAATGAGCCCCCTTCCTCTGGAGGCGTGGGTGGGCAGCAGCCTGACCAGGGAAGCTGGACCAGCGTGAGGCACCCAGGGTGTTGAGCAAAGAGCTGTGGTGTGGCCCTGCATGCAAAGGGCTGGAGCAGCTGCGGGGGCGGCCCTGTTCTCCCTCCGGGACCTCCATGGCATAGCCCAGCCTTTGAAGCTGCAACAGTCAGGGCTGATGCTGAGGAAAAGAGCCGAGGATTTGGTTTGTTCTTTTTCAAAGGCTTTATTCCTCTGACAGCTGAGCTGGAGTCAAACCCGACTGTCCGCTGAATCCAGCCCTTTTATTTTTCCCTTGTTAAGTTCCGAGTTTGCACTTTACATACAGCCATGGCAGGCTTAAGCTTGACTGTCAGAATAAAAGCCTTTTCTTCTCGTATCGCTTCCTCTCTGCAGTTCAAAACACCTCCAGCCCAAGTGATGTCAGCTTCAAAGGCCTCCCCGCACTGCACCCAGGGCTTTCTCCTGCTGCAGCCTGTTTTGGGGTCTCCTGATGGCCTGCGGATCTGAGGGAAATCTGTGGGGTTCCAGCTGCATAAATGAGAGCTACCAGGGTGCAGCAGAGCGGGGTGGTTGATACCAGCCAGGGTCAGGAGCTCCCCCCGTGCTGGGAGCTGCAGTGGGGATGCCAAGGCGAAGGGAGCTGTGTTTCTTGTGCAGGGGGATCGCTCTGTCCTGCCACCGAGACAGTCAGGAGGAATTTGTCCTTGTACATAGAAACCTCAAGAGCTTCTCCAGCTTATCTTGGATTAGCGGAAGAAGCATAAACAACCATAGCCATTCCCAGGCCAAAGGAAAGCCACAGCTCCCAGGAGATGAGGAGTTAATTCCTGGATGCTGCTGGTTGAACTTGAGTTAGGATTTGTCTGTGGCAAAGTCTGCTCTTCCATCCCCATTCTGGGCAGCTTTTCTGGTAGAGGAAGTTGTTTAAGATGCTGATAAAGACAATAATGTGCAGAGGGATTTCTTTAAGTTCCTGATTTACTGAAACCACACACTTTCCTTTCTTTTCCCCTCAGTTTGTGTTTAATATTAAGCAAGCAGGGCTATTCAGTTGGAGAAAATGATGTGCATGGTTGAATATTCCTCCATTTCAACAGAATATCCTGTTTATGCTGCTAAGAAAAAGTAAAATCCATGTCCATGAAAATTGTACCCGCTCTTTTAAAAACCCATGCAGATTTCTGGCCATGTCACCCCAAGCTGTAACCAGGAAGTGCAGAACAAGGAGCAAACACGGGGAAGTCTCAGCTAATTATGTTCGTTCACAGAGGAGAAGGAAACAGCAGGAAAAGGTCAGTGTAGACTAACAGTTACGTGGTTTTTTTCAATGAAAGATACACTGCTCTCTCTTTTCTCCTAGGCAATTAGTGTAATTACAGAAACCAGCCATTTAGCAGACTTCTAACTGAGCACTATCAGCGCTGGCTACAAGAGGTAAGGCACTTGACTTTACGTCAGTCAGACACAAAGCACTTGCTGCTTAAAATGTCATCTCAGACAAGACGATGAAATGAGCTGGAACTGTCCCAGCTCTGATTATTAACCTTGGCAGGATGAGGCGTGTAAGGACACCCTGATGGCACGTGTGAAAGGGGTCTGAACAGGTAAAACAGAAAAGGTTTTATTGGAGGATTTAAATACCAGAGTGGTTCGCTGGGAATTGATTTGTTCATGCTCTTTACTGTGTTAGGTGATGCAAAACTAAAGGATGGCTGGTTACATCATTCGATGGAATTTAGGGTAAACTGAAGGAAATATTTCATCATCTGGAGTGTAATTGCTCTGTCTTGCTGCAGGAAGTTGAGAAACTGGGTTTAGAAAGAGCTGGATTTAGAAAGAGCTGGAGCAGTACCTGCTCTTGATGCTTCCAGCAGGTCTGATACACTCAGTGGTTCCTGCAACCACACATCGTGGGCCCTGGAGCAGATGGCTCAGTGCTCCTCAGGAAAGGGACTCCTGAACCTGCAGCACTGCAGGATAATCCTTGGCTGGGCAATGACCCTCACAAAAAGCCCATTTCTTATTTATTCATGGAGCTCCTACCTGGAGCAATCAAGGGAGGAGTCGCTTTAGGAAATGGTGCTGTTCCCCAGGGACCAAGTAATGGACTGAGTTTAGGCAGCCACGCTGAGCTGTTTTCTTGCTGCTGCATGCTCCTGGCATGGCACTGAAGTGTATTGGTCCCCGAGGAATTCCTGAATTAGATGCGCCATGATTGGGATTAATAGCAATGTGAAAGAAACAACGCTCTGGAAAACAGGAATTCGAGCTCTCTGTAAGCAACAGCCTGTTGGCTACACCCCCCGAGCCCATGGATGTTGGCTGCAGGACATCTTCAGACTCAGCAGATTTTGCAGGAGGCTCTAGTTAAAGAACATGAGTGTTTTGAACACTTGGGATTACTTTTGTATTTTTGAAAAACAGTGGAGTACTGGGAAGGGATTTGCTATACAGTACTAGAAAATTCAGCCTTTTATAGTACTTGAAAATTCAGTCTCTTAGAGGGAGAGACTGGAGACTCTTCCCAGCCAAAGAGCCAGCCCCTCTACAGAGGAAAAACCCCACTTACCCTGATGATCCTACACGTGTGAAAACCTGGTTTTGTGGGTCTAGTTGCTTGCCTTGTTTCCAGCAGGGTTTCATCAGCCGGAATTACCCCAGCACAGGGTTAAAATGGATTTCTTGAGCTTCAGTGTATTGTTAAGGCAACAAGAAACAAAGTTATGGTCTTGTTCAGCCATTCCCCACAATGGTGTTGTTCTCAGGTAAAGCTGTTTTGGTGGCACCCTGGTCACAGGAGGGAGGCAACAGGAGATATTGGCTCTGGGGGGAATGGAAAATGTCACTGCCACGTCCCTGAGCTGGCCATGCTGTTTTGGCGTAGTTGCTAGAATGAGAGAATGCCCTGGGTGAACCTGGGCAGCAAAAGAGGTGGTGCAGGTCCACGTCCTCAGCACGGGGACATTGGCTGATGGGACAGGTCTGTAGTGGGGACAGATGGGCCCTCCTGGGTGTGCATGGCCCAAAAACCCTACTATGCCCCAAAGTCACCCAGGAAGTGGAATTAAGACAATACCAGCACTCAGAGAAGTGGTTTTGAGACAGCAGAGCTGCTGCTGGGCTGCATGGTCGAGTGTGGACAACCTCTGTCACACCTTTCACCTGCCACACTTTAACCACCCTCCTTCTGCTGCTTCCTTTCCCTCAGCCTTGTGCCATCCTCATCTTCCTGTGCCTCCATTCCTCCCCATCTGTGGTCTGGCAGCTTCTGCCCAGATAATGAGCTGCTGGGAGGGTGAGACGCATCTTCCCAGCACTGGGCTGGCGGCTGAGGCAGGCGGCCAACCCAGCCCACATTGCTGGGGGGCTGCTTTTGTTTGATCTTTGCCATAAAAGGAACTAATTTGAATTCCTGGAATAATTAGCTGCCCTTTGCTCTAGTGGCTCTTGAAAAGTGAGCTGGTAGAAGAACAGAGTGGGAAGTAGGAGGATGAGGTGGATAATTTGTTCTTTGTAGCACGTCTTTTTCAGGAGATGACGCTGAAGGTCACGCTCTTCCCTCGAAAGCCGAAAGAAAGCTGGGGCTTCCCTGCTGCCTCCTGTCCACAGCCACCTCCCTGACCTGATCTGGGGTTTGTGCACCTCTCATCAGACCCGGCCAAGTCAGGGTGAAAGGATTTCAGGGCTTACATGTGCAGGGCTCACCCTTGTGATGGCTGTTTGTCAGCTGTATCCAGCTAAACTCAAGGCGCTGACTTCTGATGCTGAAAAATCCATGATAGTTCCTGAGAACAGCCCAAATAGCTCTAAGCTCCACATTAGCACTTTATTTTCTGCATCCTAAGAGAAAACCCCAAACCCCACCACTACCAAGCCAGGGGTGGGGTTCTTTCCTCTTGTCAGGGCAAAGTTCATTTTTGATGAGGGCGTGTGGAGTTAAACACTTGCAGTTGTCACCCCAGCTCTGTTTATACCCCAGTCACAGCTGAAGGAAGTCAGGAGAATGTAATTTACTAAGTGCTTTGGGATTCTTAGAAATACAAGTCACTCGAGAGACATTACAATTTTTTAAGTTCATCCTTAAGGGAGTAGTAAGTGAAGTTTCCATGTTGGAGGTGGCTCTGGTGAGGGAGAGCATTTTGCAACCATCCCCACAGGGTTGTTAATGCATGCGCTTTGCTAACATGCCATTTCACTGGAATTTTCACCCTTCTGAGCAATCTTGCATACGGATGAAAAGGAGAAAAAGGAGCTCAGTGGTACTCCAGGCCCTGGAGGCACCTCAGATGGGCTCTGCTGGGAATACCCGCCTTCCCATGGCAGTGACAGATGAAGCAGCGCAAAGTACAGGGATGAGAGGGAAAAGTCAGAAATGAGAGAAAATGGGAGAGAAATTAAAGTTTAAAAAATCTCATGGGGGGCCTGAAAGCCAAGGCAGATGGGTAAGTGGGCGAGATCCTCCGTGTGTGTGTCCCTGTTTCTGCCTTGGATGACCAAGGTTCAGAGCAGCGGGGAAGGCTGGAGAGCCATGAAGCCGCCAACCCCACATCAGCAGTGGGGAATGCCCCATCCATGGGATGGACAGAGATGTGATCCCAGCTGCCTCTGCTTCCCTCCCTGCAGGTGAAACCCCACACCCTGCCACACACAAGGCACCTACCATCCATACCCCAACTGAACAGAGCAGCCACAGGCCTCAGGAAGAGAGTGGGACAGAACAGAGGTGCAGAACAAGGGGTTTTAGAGGTGAAATTCTGATAATTTTCAACACCTGGGATGTATAATCCAAACATCTGACTGGGTTTTTTTCTGGGCATTACCTCTTTGGATAATTCTTTCCAGACTCAGTATGTTAATAGGGGCAGGAGCACAACCTGCCCTGTATCCTCTCACTGGCCACCACCATGTTCCAGCCAAGGACTGGAAAAGCAAAGAAACAAAACCAAAACAGAAACTAAACTGTGTGTTAAGGAGGAAAAAAACCCCTGCTCCCTGCAGGCAATCTAAGGAAGCCATGTGGCACCAGTACAGTAAATAGAAACTGAACAAGTGACCTCTTCTTGGTGCCCTTGGAGACAGTGGCAAGGCAGGGATTAGCAGCATTCAGAGAGCTCTCACTGGTTTCCATGATGAGGGACACAGAGGAGACTTGTGTGGTGCCTGGGGAGGAGAGGGAGGCAGAACTGGAAGGGACCAGAGGGACCCATGAGGGCCCTGGCAGGGAAGGAAGGTGGGCTGGTTTATTTATTAAATATGAGCCTACAAAACCTGCTTGGGCTTTGGTCTCACCAGATCCCACCGAGGCAGAGGATAAATTGCCTGTCTGTGGTGGTAGCACAGCTACCACAATGCCCTCCTGAATAATTCCTCTCCAGTTCCCATTTTTGGTAGATTTCTATGGTCCTGGAAGCCTTCCCATCTCCTTCCCCCATGGCCCAGTAAGTCTCATTTCAATGAAAAATGACCTCACTCTGTAGGGTAGATGTGCAGGGAGAGATCCTGGCTCCACCAGCCTGTCCCCTGCCCACAGCTCACAGCTCCTGACACGTTTTGGTGTGCAGAAAGAAGCTGTTTCCCACCCAAAGCAATCAGCAGGAAGAAAAAAGGCTGAAAGAATGTTTCCCCAAAGTCCAGCAAACTCCCCAAACTGATTCTCTATCTTCTTGGCAGGAACTCTACATTTTTGTAAAGACATATCTGAAAATTACAGAAAGGCATTGGGTCCCTGCCCATCACATAAATCCACAGCTCCCACTGAATCACTCCCAATTGTGCTGCCCTGGACTTTGCCAACGCAGTCACGTCTGCACCAAAGCCTAAATAAATTTTGTGAGCAAATCAAAGGAGCAAATTTCATGAGTAACTAGAAATTGTTAGTTTTTGTGGTATGTTTGCTGCTTTTTCTTATTCTAGCACTGTTTCCTGAGCAGACTCTGTAATATTCCACTTCAATCCCTCCAAGCCGACGGGAGAGCGTGTACTTTGCAATCAAAGTAATTCATGCAATTACATGAGCCAGTGCAGAGTAAGGAGTGAGAATCCCTAATCCAGAACATTAGCACTTATCTGTTAAATGCACTTTTCTAACATGCTGCAGAACCATCATCTTACTCCTTACATAAGGTTCTTCAGGGACTACTATGACAACAGCAGCGCTGAAAAGCAGCGTAGTGAGACACCAGGAGCCCTGGGAACAGATCGCTACAACAGCAGCTCATTACAGCTATTTCTTGTCTGACCCCAGAAATAAAACCACTTGTGGATGCTTTTTTATTGCCGAAGTTCTTTGTCAATCTGTTTCATTTTTATTAGTGGATTCATGAGGCTGTTTCTCTTTATACACTGATTGTTGACTTGGTCTGCAGGAATATATGACTAAGAACAGAACAGTGTGGCTATTCCCAGGGGATGACAATATTCCTGAAATCATGCCAGAAACTTTACAAAGTTTGTTGATCTATTGGAAAGGTCCTGGACATGAGCTACCAGAACCACTTGTTGTTGACAAAAGCGTTGCTGTGTAGTGAAACAGATATTGTGGAATTTGTTGCCAGCTTATCACACATGGAAGGTGAAAATTCCTGGTATTAGAAGGCTTAATATCATGTGCTGGTCTACATCAGTGAAAATCAAACAGGAAATGAGGTTTTAAGTGTTGGAGTAGTTTGCTGAGGGAAGTTGTCTTTGTTGTTGTCAGGCAGTGCTTGGTATCTCTTGAGATATGTGCTGGTTTAAAACACAACTTATCTCTCTACGTTCAGGATTCCCTAATGAAATTTATGGCTTGATTTGGTAGGAATTCAGACAGCAGTGCCTCTCCTAATCCCAAAATCAGCATTTGTGTTTAGACTTTTTAAAAATTAGTTGATTTGACATCAGAAGAAGCCAGGCATGAGCGTGAGGTGTGTGGATGATGCTGCTCTCCTGCCCTGCATCCCATTCCCGGTCGGAAATGTGCTGACCTCTCAGACAGTGCTACAAGTTCCCACAAGCAGCAGCCCCATGGACGTCTCCAAAGGCAATTCCACGTGTGAGAGCTGCGTCTTACAGCCTGGATTGCCTCTCATCTTCTCCACATTATGCAAACCCTGCTGTCCATGTGAGCCAGAATCACATCGGGGTGTCCAGACTTGCTAAGCCACTCACCCCTCGGATCCCAGCTGCTCAGTGAGAGCTGCAGGTATGGAGCCTCCATTTCTCTGCCAGACTGCTGCTGGTAACTTGAGAAGGCACTGGCCAACCCCAGCCACATCAGAGACAGAGGTAGGAAACTTAGAAGCCATTTACAAAAATATTTGCAACTCAAAAAAACATAAATGGTGGTTGAGTAAATGCTGGGGACCCAAATTAATGTCATCAGAAACGGTCTCTTCTGCCTTGTGCACAGTCCCCAAGAGAGAGGACAAATGATTGAGAAGAGTCTGGGGCTGTTTGTCTGTCAGCTTCCACTGAACATTAATTATTGACTGAAAGCAGAAATGTTGGGTGAAATAAGCACTGCATCCCAACTCAGGGTACAGCTTAGAAATTTATTCTGGAATGAATTGTGTGTTCAGGTGATACAGGCACTACAGGCAGCTGATTTGAGGTCTTTCATACCTTGGGTGAACTTTACACCTAGACTATACATTTAGATATATCTGGTATAAATAAACACATTCTTCCTCTACAAGAGTCAGCAATCTTTCCACCATTTTGCTGAATCAAGACCATTGTTGGATATACAGTGTGAAAGATTAAGCAAATTAGATACTGTCGTTACTAAGAGAGTTTTTAGGGCAAAAAGATAATTCTCCTGTCGCGCATTACATGCCTTTTCTCATTTCTTTTATGAGAAAATTATCTTTTTAGATAGCTGATGTATTCACATTCTCAGTCTTCAAAATTCTGTAAACTCTGTAGTGCATTATCACTTGAATAGGCCAAATAATTATTTGAATACCTACTCACAGATAGTGTTCAGTAAAACTGAAGAACCACGAACTGCATTGAAAGCTAAAAACAGGTATTTCACTCCAGACTCTTAAAGCAACTCAGGATTTTTGTCTGATCATTATCTTACTGTGTCAAACCTAAAGTATTGTGATTAACTCTGAGTGATGTTTCCTGATCCTGATGTTAGAATTTTTATGGTGGAAGAGGTTTAGTGGATTTGTGAAGGTGATCTGAACAGGGGACTTCTGGGGTTCCCTCTTGGGAAGAAGCTGAACCCTTCCCAAGCACAGCCAGAGCTGGAGCTGCACTGAAGCCTTGCCCATGGGTGGCTGCACTGGATCCTGCTGCTGGCTGCTCCCATGTGGAAGGAAAAAGGTTCTTCTGGGGTAGATTCCTTTACACCAGGGTAGTATCGGGGTGTCAGTGGAGGATTGGGGATGGTGTTTGTGTTAATTGTGATAAAGTAAGAGAGGCTGGAGGGCTGTTTCTGCCCTGTGCTGTCCCCAGGTACCCTACGGGGTGATATTGGTCCTGTACCAACAAAGGCTGAAAGGATACAGAGGGCAATGTTACAGGTTTCAGAATGAATTTGTTCAGTAAAAACCCAACTAAGCAAAAAACCTTTTAAATGAAGAACAGTAATACAAAGCTACTCCTCAAAATGGATCAAAGAAACAAAAAAACTTCCAAAATTCTGGTGCATTCGCGAGATGGGCACTGTGAAGATCTACATTTAAGACACGTTGTGGATTTTTACTACTTTTCAGTAAAACAATTGTAACAATACTGAAATTCAGAAAGTCATCTCCTCGACTTTCACCTTTTCTTTAAGAACAGGAATGATTTAATCAGAATTAATTAATATTTCATTACAGTTTTGTAATTACCCAAAGGCCATATAGATGTGCAAGGTCTCTTCTGATAGCAAACCAGTTTTAGCACAAGTTGGTAGTAAGAATATTGACATTAGGGTGGCTTCTGTCAGTCTGTAGCATCCCCATTGTAATGTATAATGCTGCCCTTCCAGGCTCGGGACTGACAACCGTTCATAAATGATACTTTTTATGTCAAATGGCTTTTACAAGAAATGACCGAGTCTACATAAACCTGCACAAAATTTTTCCCTTCCCCCTTATTATTTCTCCTCAATTCTACAGTGTTTTTAGAGGGTCAGGAGGTTTAGGGCTGAAAGTGATGATTTGTTTTTGAAAGTTCTGGGCACCGGGAGATTGTGAAAATAATCATTCCTGGTTTACATTCATTTTTAGTTTCTGGGATTCAAACAGAATTTAAAACAAGCTAATCCCTTCACCTGGTTTAAACTGTTGATGCTTCAGGCAGCAACATGAGTATATAACAAGTAAGGATACATCCCAGTTATTTTTAATTTTTTCATGTCAAAATTGGCTTATTCCAATTTGCTTTTAAAGCATCCTCGGATTAAGGCTCTCTTTACTCAGCCCATATTTGTCTTGAGTGCACTTGCACGGAATAACCGTAAGCACCCAAAAAGGCCACGTTTGTAATGAAAACACCTCCAGACACTGACCCCCTGAGGGGAGGCCACCAAGGAATCGATTCGACAGCTCCTGACCGGGACTGAACCGAGCGGGAGCGCGAGAAACACTCGGAGTGTTCCTGCTCCCTTTCAGCTGCACTCAGACTCGCCTCAGCCAGGGAACGAGACTGTCTGAGGGCTCGGGGAAATGTGGGCTCTGCAAAGGCTCGGCCTGCCTGGCTGGAAGAAAAATATAAACTGAAAAATCTGGGAAAACAGGGCCCTATGTGTGAGAACAGGACATGCTGGAGGAGGGGAGTAGCACACAGGGCACAGAGAGATGGACGTGGGAACAGAGAGGCAGGAAAAGGGAGTTAGGAGGGAGAAGAAAGGTAAAAAGAAGCATAAAGAGCTGGAAAAGTAAGGAAAATAGAGAAGAAAAACAGCAAGAGAAGCAGGGAAGGAAACACTGCATGAGTTTTAGTGATTGCACTGGGCTCTGATGTTCTCCTTCCACAGGGGACGGAGAAGCCTGAACGTGCCACCATGAGTGGTCAGACCCTTGTTTGTGCTGAATTTCAGTGGTGTGCATGTAGAAACAGGAGCTCACTGAGACCACGAGACCATATCCTGAGGGATATCCTTCAGTCCTGGCATTAGTGCTGGCAGGAGCCAGTGGTGCACTGCCTCTGGAATGGGGGTCCCTGCTCCCAGTGCTCCTCTTCTCACCACCTTCCCCTGGATCTTTGGGGGGACCCAGCCCTGCAGAAGAAGAGATCTGTTCTCCTCTTGTGTCCCTGGGTGCCGTGACAGCTGGGAGCACTCAGGCAGAGGCAGGGACTGCCTGTGGCAAGGAGGGGAGAACCACAGAGAACTGGAATTTAAAGGGATCCTGGGCTTCCAGCAGGAACTGGGATTGATCCATTTTTTACTGGGACTGTGGGGTACGTGTGCTTTGGGGTTGCTCTGCCCCAGACAAGATGAGGCATAGTGTCCGTGTCCCCCCATAGCCATGCCCACAGCTCTGCCAGGTGTCAGCAGAGGCTGGGTTGGGAGCTCTGGGTGGTTTCTGTTCCAGGGGCAGCACTGGGCCTGGGTCTGCTGCAGGTCAGGGAGCTTGAGACACATGACCAGAGGGAACACGGGCACTGGTACAGGCTGGCTCCAGTGGCTCTGGGCTACCACTGCCCCACTGCGGGATGTGCTCTGACCTGCTGTGGCATCTGCCCTCTGTCTGCAGGATCTCCTCTGGACCTGCTGTGTGCTGTCCTTGACTTGCAGTGGGATGTTCCCATCATGCTGTGGAATCTCCTTGAGACCTGTTGCAGGATGTCTCCAACGTGCTGTGGGATGTTTCCCCCCAAGCCCAGGCCCCCAGCCCTGATGCGGGGTGTCCCCAGCATGCTGTGGGATGTTCCCTCAGCCAGCCCCAGGCTGCCCCCATCCCTGCGTGACCCCCCGCGCCTTTGCCCGCAGCCGCGCCTGGGCGCGGTGTGAGCGCGGGGTGTGCGGTGTGCGCAGGGTGTGCGCGGTGTGAGCGCGGTGTGTGCGCGGGGTGTGCTATGCGTGCGGTGTCCGCGGTGTGCGCGGGGTGTGCGCGGGGTGTGCGCGGGGTGTGCTGTGTGTGCGGTGTCCGCGGTTTGTGCGCGGGGTGTGCGCGGGGTGTGCGCGGGGTGTGCGCGGTGCCCGCGGCCGCGGCGCTGCCGGGCGGGGGTGACTCAGCCCCGGCTTTATAACGCTGGGGCGGCCACCGAGCCCGGCTCCGCTGCGCCGCACCGCG